>OZ029924.1:7662897-7895397 GCA_964023275.1 Norana najaformis | reverse complement strand
TATATATTATATATATGAAATTATAATGCATAAGTTTGTATATGGCACGATTATTCTATATAATATTGCATATTGCAAACAGTAATAGAACTATTAGAATATAACATTATATATTAGAATTTTATAGATAATAATTCAATATATAATGTAAATAAATATAATATATCAGTATATCAGCATGAAATTTTGTATTAGAATTATTATAAATATCATGTAATAATTCTGAATATGTGATATGTACATAAAAAATAAGTAAATATCAGTATATAGGCCTAGTGATGTTATTGAAGAGCACGATATTAATGGACACAATATCAGATGACAGATGACACTCTGATAATCGTGACGCCATTATTGTTAAGTATCTCGGTGGTAATTGATGGTCCTCCATTGAATGTTTTTCCACACAATGTTTACGAAGCGCTGGGCGTTCGTTCTGCATGTGTTGCTAAGTTGACAGAATGTATGCGTCAGCTTCTGTATTAAAACAATGCGGCTGGATGGAGGTCCCTTTGTCAATAATAATTTAGGCGACTGGCCAGTCATAGTTTGAGTAACCCAAACTTTTACACCAATTTACTTCGCAAAAGAGCTTGCCATAGTTTGACCCAAGCCAGTTATTTGAATTATAATAAATAGGCTTGCCATTGTTTGAGTGCTCTCTGATATTTTCTGCAATTAACTTTATAAAAGCTTGCCGTAGTTTAAGGAAACCCGATAGATAGATTCATCAGTTAGCTCAAGGATCGTTTTGTCTGTTCAACTTGCAACCGAATTGAAGTTATTCAATCAATCACACAATCAGTCAGCCATCTAGCTATCAGTCCATCAGTCACTCGCCATGAGGGAGTATATAGGAAGGGTGGGATGGCCATGAAATGTCCGGATATACACATACTTACTTATAAATAAATAAATGAACTGTAGATCCTCGAAGATATGATGGTGGAAATAGACTATGATTCGGATGGAACGGTATCCTTGGAAGAGTGGAAAAGAGGAGGAATTACAACCATTCCACTTCTCGTTCTCCTCGGACTGGACGCGGTAGGCAATGAGTCAATCAGTGAATCACGTATCAAGGAGTCAGCCATTCAGTCAATCAGTCAATCACTCAGTCAATCAGTCAATCAGTTAAACATTCAGCCAACCGGTCAGTCGGTCGGTCGGTCGGTCGGTCAGTCAATGAGTCAGTCAGTCAACCAATCACTCGGGCAATCACTCAGGCAGTCACTGAATGAATGAATGAATCAGTCAATCGATCTATCAGTCAGTAAATCTTATCACAAATCATTCCGTCGTGTCCATCAAGTAAGGTATGTAAGTAAAGTACCATTAGGCCTATAGGGCCATGCGTTTAACACACCGAATGAAGAATTTCTCTACATATATTATCTTCCCAATAGTAATAATAGTAGTAGCAAGCGTTTAACGACAGCTTGTGGCTGTCAGGGCCACTGACGTCGACCTTACTGCACCTTACGATTTATTTGGATACTTAATAACTCACCACCCATATTGGCCTAGCCACGATCTCGTAGTAAATCTAAACCTGTGTTTGAAAAGATGCCTACAGTTCTGAGAAAACTGCATTGGGTAACAGGGCCTCTATGGTAGTATTTAGAGTTTAACGACGCCTTAAAGCTGCCAGGGCTGTTGACGTCGATCTTACCCTTACCCTAAAGTCATCAAACGATCACACACAAACCATTGTGGCTTAGCCATATTCTTAAAGTAAACCTAACCTGTTTTGAAAGTAAACCTAACCTGTTTTAAATGTGTTTAAAATTATAAGAAATTGCTTAAGCGCATCACTGTAATGTGGCCTATCCATACAAGGGCGGATCCAGGATTTCAACACGGGGGTCCACATGGCGAGCGCGGTGCGCGAGCCTATGCAGAGGTCTGTACTGAGCCCCAGTGAGATTCAAGGGTAAAGCGCCTAGTCAGGGGTCAGAGGGAAGCCCACACCTGAAGCTGCGAGATTTTTGTACAAAATTCGTTATTTTTAGCTATTTTACATTATGTTTAGGGAATAAAATTGTATTCTAGTTCACATTTTGCGGTTTGATGTGCGATATGCTGCATAACATAATAGAAGCTGACAATATTTTATACTGAGATAAATTGTGACATTATTTATAAGACCCGCCGAGAGAAATCCGGGCTGGAGAATCGAAGGTTCTTATAGTAAATCCCGTAATTAAAATTATTTAAAAAATTAAATAACAATTGTTTGCTAATATCTATTTAGGTGCGTGAACAACTGTACTACTTCTAGTGTGTACTACTGATATAGGTATCAGTTCTTATAGGCTAACTTTAGAAAGTTATTTCACCAGCAAATTATATTTTGCACTCACTTCATGATCCCTCATCTAGAAAGGCGAAAAACGAAATGAAGTAAGACTACTGTTTTTGTTTTCTCAATTCTATTCTTTGTTTATAATTGTTTCTGAGCAGCTGATTTATGTTTATGTACCCATTATTTCCAGAATAACTGGATAATTTCTACGCAGGCTTTAAAAGACTGCACTGACCGGTACTTTGGCTAATTCCTCGGGAACGAGTGGATCGCGGTGCAAAGTTCTGTTGATGGGCACAACGGAGTGCACGGATAGTGTGCTCTTTATTCGAACGCCGTGTATATTATTGGACGTCGGGGGACTATATTTGTTCATCCCGCATGCGGTTGAACGAAGTGGTTTGGGTCTTCTCAAAATTTTAGACTTTTGTTAAAACAGGTTATCTTACTTTGCATTATCTTACCTGACCTGACCTTACCTTACTTTACCACACTTTACTTTTCCTTGCCGTACTTTATGTTACCATAGGTTACCTTACCTTACCTTTACACTTTTGATGTTCAAAGAGGCGCTTTATTAATGCCGTTTTATGCCATGCTATGCTGTCTTGAGCATTAGTTCTGTTTGTTGTCTTCGTTGTTGTCTCGTGTTGTCATCTGCTGTTGCCTTGTTTGTTGTTGTCGGTCGCCAGAACGTCAAAGACGATGGAACGCATCCCTGGAGACTAAAGCACTTTAACAAACCGGCCTACTGCAACCTCTGCCTCAACCTTCTCGTCGGATTCGGAAAGCAAGGACTCTGTTGTATCTGTGAGTATCGATTACCATGGACGAAGTTCGGGTTAGATTGTCGAATATGGATGGACGAGAATCAGGCTGACTTTCGAATCTGGCTGAGCATGAGTTTTAGAGTATGGATGGTCTGAGATCAAGTTGAGATTATCGAGTTTGGATGGTTGAAGATCGAGCTGAGGTTAACGAGTACGTTATTCCATGTGAATAGTAATTCATGATGATGTTAATATTATGTGATGTTATTGTTATGTGATGATAATGTTATGTGATGTTAATGTTGCATTGCAGTTTGCAAATATACGGTCCATGAACGATGCGTGGCCAGAGCTCCTGCCTGTTGCATCATGACTTATGTTAAGTCGAAGAGAGCATCACCAGTAAGTCTAACCTGACTTTGTTATGGTTGGATTTGGTTAGCTTTGGCACAGTTGGTTAACACTGGCAAGTTTGGTTTGGCTAATGCTAGCATGGGTAATGCTGGCAAGTTTTGGTAAACTTACTTCAAGTTACCAATGTATTTAAAATTGGTCATTACCTTATCTTACCTTTACTTTACCTTATCCTACCTGACTTTACCTTATCGTATCTTATGTTTCCTTTCATTACCATATATAGGCAAATGTTTCATTGCTGTACCATTTATTGTTTCTTAATTTTAATTTTTTCTAGTGTTTACACATTTTGAATTTAAGCTAATTAGAAAATTTGTGCTTGATATAATTTTATTTTAACACATGATTTCTGCAATTAATGTGTCTCTGTTTAGTCAGTTGGTTGGATGCGGTGGTGTAGTGGCATGGTCGGTGCCTCGTAATCGGAGGGTCGGGGGATCGAATCTGCCTCAAGCCACTGTGTAGTGACCTTGGACAAGTTGCTTACCCAAAATTGTCTGTGAGGAAGGCAATAGGAAACCACCTAACTCATCTCATCCCTGGGCGGCATAAAGCCAATGGACCTGCCTTCGGGCAGAGAACTCATCATCATCATCATCATTTAGTCAGTTGATGCCTTGTGGATCACCATAACAGCGCTGTAGAAGTCACTGGATTAGATTTAATTAGTTTTTGCAAACTTGCAGACGATGAGCCATCACTGGGTGGAGGGTAACTGCCCAGGAAAGTGCGACAGATGCAGGCGCTACATAAAAACGTACAATGGAGTAACGGGGCTCCATTGTCGCTGGTGTAAACTCAAGGTTGGTGATGATCATCATCAGTAGTAAGGGCTATGGTTTGATATCAGATTAAGATTAAGGTTTAACTGGGATTATGATTAGAGTTGAGTTTAGGATTAGGATGTGATTTAATATAAGATTATTTAAGAGTCTGATTTAGGATTATGAATAGAATTAAGTTTAGAATTATGACTAGGATTACGGTTTCATTCAGGATTAGGATTAACTTTAGTATGCACATTAAGATTGGGCTTGACATGCAATTTTGTTACATTACATTGCATTACATTGCTTGGCATCATATTAAGTGTAATCGTGAACTTCACATTTTTAAGTGCTACTTAAAACCTATACGCAGGGCACGGCACCAGCTTAGTCACAAGCACTGCATCAAGTCAGTGGGGTTGTTCAGAGATGCCGTGTCAAGAACCAAGTGTGGTTGCCAGAAGACCAGAGAGAGTGGAGGAAAAGGAGCTGTTAGGGTGGGTTGTATTTAAGCTGAGAGAAATTGGAAGCTTATGACATTGCGATTGTAATGTATTATTGTAACTATTATCGTTGTTAATATTATAATTATTAATTATTATTATTATTACATTCATAAACTAGCTAGGTATAAGTATCTGATTATCAATAATAGTAATAATAATAATAATAAAATAATAATTATAATTATAATAGTAATGATAACAATATTGATATTAATAATAATATTAGCAACAATACTAGTGATAATTATAAATTACAGTGGCAATGTCATAAGCTGTGGTGAACTGTTTTTTCAGCTTCATAACAAGTGTGCCTCACAAGTGAAAACGGATTGTGACTTTGGAGAATTCGCTGAGCACGTTCTACCTCCAACTGCCATCTGTCCAGCGGTACTAGTAAGAACGCATGTACCACTTGTATTGCCATCTGTTCTAAAGTGGTTAAACCATTTACCAGTTAGACAAGAATGTGTTTAGAGGTATAGAGATACTTTTAAAATTCGAATTACCATCTGCCCAGGGTCCTGGTAGAAAGACAGTCATATACTGTCAATGGTGTAAAATACAGTTACCAGTTGTACTACCATCCATTCAGTGGTGACACATTTACCATTTTTACTATCACCGGTTCAGTGTTTCATATTCATATTCAGTGTTAAATATTTTAATCATTAAAAACACATTTACCACTTGTAATACTACCTTTTCAATGGGTTAAAAACAGTTACCACTGTTGGTAATACCACAGACATATCCTAAAGCAGAGCTAGTGCCTGGGAATTTATTTAGCGCCGGCTTTTAATGCGTTTGTGGAATGCAGGAGCGTCAAAGAAAAGATCGAAGGGAAATGACACGATCCGAATCTTCAAGTGAAAACGTCCATTCTCTCGACGGGAGCCAACTACAAGTCAGTTCTTTGTCGTTGTCATCATTGCTGTTGTTGTTGTCATTATTTTTGCCAACATCTGTGTCGTCATCATTGTCGTTGTGCAGTCATCGTTGACGTCATCATTATCACCGTAATCCTTATTCTTGTTGCTTGCTTTGTGATCTCCATCATCATCAGCAGCATTCCCATCACCATTATCATCACCACCATCATCATCATCGCCATCATCATCATCACCACCATCATCGTCACCACTGCTATCATCTTTTGTTGTCTTCGTTGTCATCTTCATTATTATCATCATCAATATTATAACACTCAACGCCACCACTATCCCTTCCTTCATCATCACAAATGACACGAACATATTATCATCACCACTGTCGTCATCATCGTCGTCGTCATCATTATCATCGGAAGTTTCTTTGTGTGTATGATTACAAAGCAATAGTTGCTTTCAGAAAAATAGGTATGACTGTAGTTTTTTTCAGTAACTAAGGTTTAACTGTACATCATCATTCATTCAGCTGCAGGCTACGAGCTCTTTCCAGATCACTCCAGTGCAGGGAACGATTCCACTTCTCGTCTTTGTCAACCCAAAAAGTGGCGGAAAACAGGGAACCAGGTCAACAGATTCTAATCCAATAATCTAACCTTCTTTGATCTGATAATTGACTCATTTGATCTAAATCTGATTTGAACCAATAATCTAATCTGATTTCATCCGGTAAGCTAATCTGATTTGATCTGATGTTCTAATCTGATTTGATCTGATGATCTAATCTGATTTGATCTGATGATCTAATCTGATTTGATCATATTATCTAATGTGATTTGATCTGATGATCTAATCTGATTTGTTCAAAATGGATGGCAATAATACAAATAATGAAATGAATAGCTTTACTTTGCCACCATTCATAGCAGTGGTGGAAATAGTAGTACTAGTTGTTATAGTAGCAGTAGTAATAGTAGTACTAGCAGCAGCAGCAGGAGTAGGCACAGTAGTACTGTAGTGGGAATGGGAGTAGTAGTAGTAATGATGATGATGATGACGTCGACGACGAAGATGGTAACTAAGTAATAGTCTGATGTACATTTTAGAATTCTGAGGAAACTCCAGTATTTACTGAATCCAAGACAAGTTTATAACATGGTAACTGAAGGACCTTTTCCTGGGTAAGCTTCTTTTATATATATAAATATATATATATATATTATCAAGCTTTACTCTACATAATTATTTGTGTATATATGTATAAATAAATGTTTATGTAGGCCTATATATGTAAATGCAAACAAACGTTAGCCTTTGTGTTTGTCAAATGTCATTGGTTTCAGCCATCATTTGAGTGAATAAAGGTCGTCTGTGTGGAATTAGTGGGGCCCTCCACTGAAACTCATGTTTCCAATGGTTTTTCTGTTGTTGGTTAGGTTGCACTTTTTTCAAGAACTTCCCAAGTTTCGCGTCCTATGCTGTGGAGGCGATGGAACTGTGGGATGGCTTCTCGATGCTATGGGTAAGCCAGTTGTCATACCTCGAGTATATAGTAAACTAAGATGGCATTCAATAAGGGTAGGCAAACTATCATAGTCATCGTGACGTCATCCTCAAGCATGAAGTAAGCCAACTGCAGTTCCAGCTGTTCTATCTCGAGTAAGCCAATTTGGCTACTTTTTAAATGTAAGCCAGCTGCCATACTCTGTTAGTTAGTTAATCTACTTTTGATTAAGCCAGCTCTTATGTTTAATTCATGCATGAATAGGCATAATAACAATAATAGTTATTACTATTTCTGCATTTATTAAGCACTGCAATCTAATGACTAAGCATCGTTCAGTGACTCTTAGCAACTATGAGTGAAGGGCTTGCTCAAGGTCCCTAAACAGTTTTAGCATCAGAGGATGCTCAAACTTATCCTCTCCATGTCACAAGCCGAGCACTTTAACCAGTCGATTACCGCGCCTCGCTGTTATAATAATAATAATAATAACAATAAAATTATTTATTCCACTTTCAGACAAAGTGAACTTTGTTGCACGTCCACCAGTGGCTGTTCTTCCTCTGGGCACAGGCAATGACTTGGCCAGGTGTCTGCGGTGGGGAGGAGGTAAGCAGAGCCAATCTATCTGATTGATTGATTGATTCATTCATTCATTGCCTCATTCATTCATTCATTCATACCTTAACTAGACCTACATTACCTTGCCTCACTTTGTCTTACCTTATCATATCTTACCATGCTGTAGCTTGCTTCATCTTAGCACACCATACCTTACCTGAATATATCTTACTTTACGATAACTTACCTTGCCTTACCTTGCTTTATCTTATTTTACCACAAGTTACTTATATTAGCCTATCTTCTCTTATCATACCTTACAATATCTTACCTTGAATTACGTTGCAGGGTATGAGGGTGAGAGTCTGAGTAAGATCCTGCATCGAGTAAGTCACAGTCAAGTCCTGATGATGGACCGTTGGCAGATTGAGTTCAGCTCCCCAGCAGACCAAGGCCAAGAGCCGGACCAGGGCCAGGGCCAGGGAGACCAGATTCCGAACACCATCATCAACAACTACTTCTCAATTGGGGTTGATGCCTCAATCGCTCGCCGGTTCCACGTCATGAGGGAGAAACACCCAGAGAAGTTTAACAGCAGGTTCACCATTAGATTAGATTAGATTATATTGGATTGGATTAGATTAGACTAGACTAGGATAGAGTCAGATTAGACTAGGGCAAGGATAAGGACACAGATTATATTAAATAGATTAGATTAGTTGGGTTGGTTTGAATTGGATTCAGTGAGAGTTGGATTAGATTTGGATTAGATTTGAATTACAGTCAGATTAGATTCTGATTGGATTGGATTAAATTGGAATAGACAAAGACGAATACAACTGATGGTGGTGGTGGCGGCGGTGACGACGACGATGACGATGATGCCAGTGATAAATGCCCTTGAACACCTCTGTTGAGTTTATCCTCTAAAAGGTGCTTTATATATCTAAAATTACTATTACAATAATAATAAATGCCTTTGACTGAATTTAGACGCTATTCATTCCTTCTATTACAGGATGCGAAACAAGCTGTGGTATTTTGAGTGTGGGACTTGGGAGACGTTGGCAGCAACATGCAGGAACCTTCATGAAAACATTGATATCATGGTTAGACCACCTGCTCAACGACATCATCGCCTCCACCATCATCATACTCATCATCATCATCATTACTATTATTATTATTTTCTTATTTTACCATACAAGGCTTTGTTTTGCAAAACAAGTAAGCTTTTGATGATGATGATGATTATTATTATTATTATTATTGTTATTTTTATTATTATTGTTATTTTTATTATTATTGTTATTGGTATTGTTATTAATATTATTATTATTATTATTATTTATTGCATGTTAATGCTATATCATTTTAGTTACTAATATGTACTGATTACTTGCTCTTGTGAAAATAAAATGAATGAATGAATGAATGAGTGATTGAATGAATGAACCAATCACGAGTGAACCAAGGAACGATTGAATGAATGAATCTTTTCTGTGTTTTCTGCAGTGTGATGGATGTGCCTTGGATCTCGGGAGTGGTCCATCGCTGGAGGGCATCGCCCTGCTCAACATCCCCAGTATTTATGGAGGGTCAAACCTATGGGGCGAGGGTCTAGCCCAGAAGAAGCGCGCCAGAGGTTCAACCCCCAGCAAGCCCTCGGCCGCCAAGAAGGAACGTGACCGCGAACATTCATCGGGCAGCATGTCCTCAGCAGATCTGGCCTTTGCTGTTCAAGGTAAAAGGACATGGCAGAGGACTGGATGAGGGTCGGTGGACGGATGAGGAGAACATGGATGAGAATGGGAGGATGAAAACAAGGAGGAGGAAGGAAAAGGGAGAGGAGATTAAGTGGGAGGATGATGATGACACATAGAGGACTTGGAAGTGCCAAAAAACGTATGCAACATCTTGTGGCTGCTCCAAGATTTTATTAAACAATGGTGACCATTACTGCTACTGCTACTCCTACTACCACTACTACTACTACCACTACCACTACTACTACTACTACTGATACTACTTGTATGAGTGAATGATAGAGTTAAGTACATTAAGTAAGTAAGTCAGTACGTTACATTAAATCGCTGTACATTAGGTTACAGTGTGTTACACATGATGGTGATGTGATGAGTTCTCTGACGATTGTGATCTTGTTTCTTTGTCAGATGTTGGTGATCAGCTGATCGAAGTCATTGGGCTAGAAAACTCGATCCATGTCGCTCAAGTCAAGGGTGGAATGCAGGCTGGAAGGAGGCTCGCTCAATGCTCCAGCGTTGTCATCAGGTTCTTCCTCCTTCTCAGACTGTCATACTTATTTACAACGAAATATAACTGAAATGAATCTCTTGACACTGAAATTTATTTAATGATGGTTATTAAAATGCATTGGTTGACAATGAAACTCAATTAAAATGAAGCCAAATGAAGCACTTCTACTTACAGTGAAACCCAAATGAATTGCATTTATCTGATGAAATACATCTGTCTACACTTGCAACCAAATCGAATGCTCTTCTTTGACAGCTTCCCTCAACAAAAGTGGCTCTATTGATACAAAAACCAATTACGGATTCAGGATCACTCCGGCAATGTCACTCTTAAGCTCTGATGGGATGGGCATTACCCCCTTCCACAGTGGAATAAGTTGCATACCAACCTGTGACATGAGCTCCTTGGCCTTTCTCTGCTTTTGTTTTGCCAGCAGTTGAGAACCATTCTGTTTGATCGTGGTTTTGTATTGTCAGGTCAGAAGCATCTCTGACGAGTCTCTCTAGAAGTGGCGCTGTATAGGATTACAATTACACTTAGAGATGTTATATTCTTTTTGTAGGACGAGACAGAGATTTCCGATGCAGCTGGACGGCGAGCCCTGGCTGCAGCCGCCATGTACGGTACGCAGAGTTCACATGTCATCAGTAGATCTAGGTCAGATGAGGTTGGGCAAGGTCAGGTCAGGTCAAGTAAGATAAGGTAAAGTAAGGTCCGGTAAGGTAATGCAGATAATTTTTGTTTGCTTGTTATGCATGAACTACATTAGAGTAAGTTTGTTCCGTAGATTTCCGTAACCCACAAAAACCAAGTGCCGATGCTGATCGCTTCATCTTCGTCAAAGAAGTTATCCGTCTTCAACTTTCTTCGAAGATAGCAAGAGTCTGTACGTCAGACTTCCGGCATAACTTGTTATTACTGTTATTAATGTTTGATCTGACATGTGCAGTCTTTTATCCTGCAAGAGTGTGTGCGTGCGTGTGTGTGTGACAGAGAGAGAGAGAGAGAGAGAGAGAGAGAGAGAGAGAGGGAGAGAGACTTTGTCAGGTCCGCTTCAGAGTTGAAATTCAATAGGCCTACTGTACACAATGTCTACAGGAGGCCTATCAAGTCTGAGGTTTCATCAGCACAATCTTTGGGTCTTTGGGATATAGGCTGTTGTTGTCTTTTGTGTGACCACTATTGGAATTTTGGGTGTTGATAATAAAATGTCTTAAAAAATTTCCTTTTTTTGCACCCTTGCACAGTGCCGCCGGGGCGGCCGCACCACTGGCCCCCTCTAGCGAAGCCACTGATGCTAAATACTTTTCCCAGTCATTTTTCATCGGACCTGTTCGACGGGGTGCCTTTGATTTGTATTCATCATCTATGTCGCCTGCAGGCCCTCAGGAGTGCCAGTTTGTTATTTTGGAGATTATTGCCCATCTTAGGTTTCGTTTTACGTCTCCTGTTCTTGGCTTCTTCAAACATAATCTCCAGAACTTAACAGGTATACAGTATTTAACAGACGATGACGATGATGTTGTTGATGATGATGGTGACTTTATCCAAGATAGCACTGAATCCTTAAAAATGTTATGTGAAGAGTGCAAGGAAAGCTGATCTCTGGAGAAGCAGTCCTCACTACTACTGCTACTTTCTAATACTACTACTGCTGTAGTTACTACCACTATTACTGCTACTACTACTACTGAAACTGCATATATGGTCATTTATTATAATTTTATAACTTACAATTATTAATCTATTTTTATATGAAATTTGTGATTGCATAATTAGTTAGCAATCATTCCTTTGCAATTACAATACATCATAATTGTTGTTTTCTCTTTTTAGGCATTGATGTATTGTTGTTTTTTGCCAATTCCAAGTCTCGTGCAGTTCCATGATCTTAACCTGGTTCCAGGTCTCATGAGGTTCCGAAGTCTGGAACTAGTTCCAAGTCTCATGCAGTTCCAAGGTCGTCGGCTAATTCCAAGTTTCGTGTGGTTCCAAGGTCTAAAGCTGATTTAAAGTTTCATGCGGTTCCAAAAAGTTCTATTTCCATGGTCTTAACGTGGTTCCAGAGTCTTGAGCTAGTTCAAGGTCCTGAACCAGTTCCAAGGTCTTTAACTGTTTCATGTAGTTCCAAAATTCTGAACTAGTTCTGAGTTTTGCCAAGGTCTTGGTGTGGTTCCAGGTCTAGTGTGGTTTCAGTTTTGTTGTTCCAGTTTAACGATTTGTGCCTCTAAGTCTTGTGCCACTAACTGTGTTTTCTGACGAACTCTTTACATGAAAGATTAGTCAGCTGTTAATTCCGTTGATGTTAACATTCAGTCGTTTACTTCTCTTCAACTGCGTCGATGTGTATCTAGGTGTATATATATATATCTATTTGTGTATTAACTATGTGCCAATTTAACTTATTATAGAAATTTAATATTAATTTCATATTTTACTGTTTAACATGACTACCTTTGAAGCAGCTGAGTTAGAGTTCTTGATTTTAGAAAACAGCTGTAGCCTTCTATAAATGCACCTAGAACTCTTCCTGTCACTGGTCTCCAGGTAACCGAATTTTGGTATTCCCAGGGTATCTGGAAAACCCCCTCTGACTTGATGCAGCGCTTTTGAATAAGCTGGGTCCTTGCACCTAGCATTTTAGTAGCACTTTAGAAACTTTGAGGTAGAATTACGTACTGTATTACACCACTGAGGCTAGCGAGAGGTTTCCAGGTGGCGATGTATAAATCTGCAGACAGATGCATACATACTCCGTGGTTTGGCAGTAAATGTGTGTGAGAGCCTACCAGTGATGATTTTTACAGTTATTGGCATTGTTTGCTAAGTGGTGACATATTTTGTTCCTAATGAAATTTAACAAAGCTTGGGCTAGTATGTGCTTTTGTGGGCACTTATAAGATCCTATGATAAGTGTCTAGATACACAGGGGTCGTCCATAAAGGACCACAAAAATGGCCTACTGTTCCACTTGTCACTGCCCTCCCCATCCCCCTTGGCAGATGTCTGCACTGAAACAGATTAGGCAGCTCTGGTGATCCTGTAGGGCTAACTGTGCTACAGGGTTGAGTACTTCGACATTAGTGGAGCAAATGGATGCAATGCAGTAAAGACTGTCAGCTGTTTGACTGAAGTTGGTGCATAAGGTGAAGTACTGAAATAACTGCAGTGTACATAATACATAGATATATATTTGAAACATATACGTAACATACATTAACGTATACATCTGGTTACTTAAAGAGTGACTTTCTAAACCCTTTAAAGGGTAGAAGATATTAAGTACAGAGAATTAAACCATTTCATCTTTGCACATCGAACACAACAAATCTGAATAATTTCCTTACAGAAAATAAGAAACTAAGACTATAACCGTTGTGCCTTTGAATACCACAGAGCACGAGTTTTGAAACAGTCAACAAAAAGACCTATGACAAATGAAATTTTATTTCTTTAGTATTTTACAACAAATGGTAGAAAATATTTAAATCTGTTTTAAAATCTTAAGGGCATAACTCTATCATTTGTTGTATGGAGTCCTTTGCCAGATCAATTTAAAATTTCTCAACCCTTCAAACATTTCTATAAACTAAACGTCGTGGCCACAAATCATAAATTAAAAACCTTCTGTAAGTCTGAAACGTTATTCTCGACTCTTCCGAAACAACTGAAATCAAATGATGAGAACACAAATCAACCATTAACCACGTTTGAAACAAGACAGATTCATAAAATAAGCACATGTATGTAAGTATATGTCAAGGTATTTGAAGTGCAACATGTGACCACAACATAGTGAGTAAATCCAAGTACATGGCTTGCCTATCTCTGCACTAAACTGTTGCACCTTTTCGAATTGTTAAACAGCCATGTTTCAGCACCTCTTTCAGGTTCCAAAATGTGCTACGTAAATGTTCAGATACATACATGCACTTCTATAGCGCCATACAAGAACTTTTCTAAGGTGACACCTGTGAGCTGGCATACAAGCAGCTAAAACAGCCCAGTTTCAATATTAAGTGTTTCACAAAATCGTGATGCAATTTAAAACCTGAACAGACAAAAACAGGACAAAAATCAAACCTTCAGATAAGGTAACAACAGCTCATAAAAACAATTATCAAAATTATTGAAAAGATAAAAACAACAACAAAAGGTAAACAAAATACACAAAACGCAACAGGTTTTAGTCAGATGAAAACTGTGCTAGATCTGATCAGACAACTGAAAACCAAGAAAGTTGCTACAGAAACTGTAAATTGACAAAATTATGCATTGAATTTTCTCCTAATTTAAATTTAAATTCATTAACAGACACTTTGCACACCAAGCAAATCAAATTTTGTGCTAAAAGAATCTCGCCAAACAGAGCAAAACAGCTTTTCAAATGAGAAGTATGGTAAGCTCCAGTTAGGGAAATTTCAGTTACAAATCATAAAATTTGTAAAAATATTCTTGTGATAATAACTGCTGGGATAACTATCAATGTGGGAAATCCACACAATCAATCTGTCTCGTCAGGCAAACTACGGTACACTAAAGCAAGTCCCATGCTTTAACCCTCTAACCCCACTGTGTCTTTGCAGCTACATCAAGAATTCCCTTAAAACGATTTTGAGTTACAGTCCCATTTCTAAAACTTAACTAAATTTGGGATCCACGTGTTGTATCAGAATTAAAATTATGATGAAGTGTGCCACAAGGAGGCTGCAGTGTACCTCAACATAACCGAACCCATACCAATGATTCAAACAGAACGTAAATTAACTAGCAGCAATTATTTTAAACAGATTCACCTGCCACAAATGAAAGCAGATCCTAATTCACCTGACAAGCAACAAAAATTGTAGCGCTAACGATGTCACTCCGACTGTGGCATCGCACGCAATGTTTTGCAACATAAAAACTTCAACAAATAATGAATAATCTGAGACAGTCTCACAGGTTCACTGTTTTTAACGCGGTCTCACTCGCGTGGACAACTAATCGTCTATTACGCATTTGCGCTTTTATGCAACAGTTGATTGCTAGTCACTTTCTTCCTCCTCTTCTTCCTCCTCCTCTTCCTCTTCGTCATCCTCCTCTTCGTCAGGTTTCTTTGCCACCGGCTTCTCCTGCAACTTTGGTTTCTTGTTGCCACCTTGTCTGTATACTGCAATTTCCTGAAAATGGATAAAAGGTGCATAAAATAGGGTAAGGTATACATTACATGCGTCCTTAAACATTGGCCAAGCTAAAGTCAGTCAAGGTAATTATTACATGCCTTTCTAACATTGGATTAGATAATGCAAGGTAAGGTAAGGTAACCAATACAAGCCTCTTTCAACAAAGAATGTTACGTATGTAATCATGCATTTGTTACATGTGCAATATGGTGATATATTGGTACAGTATTGGTATGTGTGGGTTTGAGCCTACTGAGTGGACTGCAGGTAATGACCCTGGACAAGTCTGTAGTGCCTTAAGATTCATCCACTGCCAGATCAGGGCACCAGAAAGCAGAATATGAGTGCCTCCCCTATGTTCCACACTGGAGCTTTCCTTCAACACTAGTTCTGGTCCTGCAGCTGAAGATAATTTCAAGAACCTCTGTAAAAAGCAAGCTATGATATGCATACATTTATATAGCGACTTCAGTGAATGTCTCAAAAGAGCAACATAATGCATGTATGTAGCCAGCTATTGTACAGCATCTTTTTCTGAGACCTTCTCAAAGGTGTTGGTATAAGGCTGTCTATCAGATCTACAAAGGTGCATTTTAAGGATATAATATTTTGGATATTTATACAGCCCCTTTAGGAAAACCAGTCCAAACAGCAGTCTATGAAGTGAAGGACATTTATTTGTCACCTGTTCATATCTGGTCTTGTCCTTAGCGGCCAATGCTTCAAACTTGGGTCTGTTAGGACACACCTCCCATCTTTTGCCGAGCTCCTTTGCGATGTCACCAACTCCGTAGCTTGGAAACTGGGCTTTCACCTTGCCTCTTTCCTCGTTGCAGAAGAAGAAGAAAGCAGACCTATAATAAGCAAAACTAGTGAAGACTAGCCATTCCAGAACATAATAATAAATAACAATAAAATTTTTCTGTTTCAATGCATTCCCATGGAATATCAGCGCTTTAACACAGCTGTCGTTTAGGGAACATTCACAGACACCAGCAAGGATTCCAGAACAGCTCACCATGATAAGATTATTTTTGTCTTAGGTAAAAAAATGAGAACAAGAATAATAAAATACTCCTGAGAATGAAACCAGATTTTCTATAGGTTTCTGTTGTGCATAAAGTTTAAGTTATTAATCATGAAGGACCACTTCTAAAAAAGGCAAAATACCACCACCACTACTACTACATGTACTATTACTACTACTACTAATACCAATGATGATGATGAGTTCTCTGCCCGAAGGCAGGTCCATTGGCTTTATGCCACCCGGGGATGAGATGAGTGAGGTGGTTTCCCGTTGCCTTCCTCACAGACAACTGTGGGTGAGCAACTTGTCCAAGGTCGCTACCCAGTGGCGTGAGGTAGATTCGAACCCGCGACCCTCCGGTTACGAGGCATCGAACATACCATTACACCACCGCGTCCCACAATACCAATAATAAACACTATTAACAATATAAAAAAAAAACATCTCCTGATGGATGACACTTGCCTTGGATAAAAAATAAAAAAATTAAAGTAAAACAATAAATGTTACAAAGTCAAAATATTCGAGGAGCTGGGTAAAACAAGTTATAAGAACAGAAGACTTACAGGGATCGTTTGGGGGCATTGGGATCCTTTGTCCTCTTGCGTCTGACTGCCCTTCCACCTCTGGCCACCTGGCTGTTGGCCATTTCGTTTTCAAATCTTGCCTTGTCCTTCTCTGCCATTTCCTCAAAGCGCTTCTTCTCCTTTGCACTCATGGCCTAAGAAGAAGAAAAAACCATTCCTTAAGATAGCAACCTAAAATTAAATCAAAGTTTAAACAAAAGTCAGATTAAATTGAAAATTGCAATGGACAATCAACTCTTAATCATCAATAATCAAGTTCCCACATTCTGTCAAGGGTATCCAAGTGACTGAACAAGTCCTTTAAAACCCAACTTCAAGCACCCCGAAATCAAAATGCCTGTGAAATAAAAATACAAAAAATAAAAAATTAACAATTGCACAACATTTCCTATATTCTCCCAAGATTTTCAAGTCTCAAGGGGATCACTTCTACTTTGGGGAAAGAAGAAACTCTCTATCAAGGGTTAATTCACTATCCACAGCCCAATTAGAAGTCAATCAGTGATCAGTAGTAATCAATGATTGCATAAATCACAATAAACTATCTTCAATTCATGGATTAAATCACAAATCAATCAAATGTCAGATGGAAATCAGTGATTAACTGATCACTCGTAAATTAAATATCAATCATATTCTGTTTGCTTACCTTCCACTTTTCTGAGCACTTTTTCGAGAATTCTGCAAAGACGACCTGCTCTCCTGGATGCTTTTTCTTGTGCTCCTCACGACACGTCTGCACGAAGAATGCATATGACGACATCTTACCCCGCGGCTTACCATCATTCTTAGGCATCTTACACGATGAAATTGCTAACACAGATCACAGTCTGGCTTCAGCTAAAACAGATATATAATCAATTTAATATTTAATTATAAATGCAATACTTTATCAATCTGATTTTATTATGCAGTGTTTTTCTACTTTTCTACTTAATTTAGTCTACTCCACTTAGTTTTATTAAACAATTTTAACTTAATGTTTTGGCACCCTTTTCCTTCAAATTCGGAAGAATCCTACCTTAATTTTCATAATATAGGGTCAGTCTCCTGTATTGAGCACTTGGTCATTTGTTAATTCAATATTTTAATTATTTCAAAATATTTAACTTTTATTTTCATTTATTTTCGACTGAGCTAAAGAATTCTTTTCCTGTGCATTACAAGCAGCATTACCTCACTAAGATCAAAGTGTTAAAAATTCCAATCTGCCTAAAAATTTCTAAATCATGTTGCAATCAATTATTTCAAGCCCTATACAATTACTATTCATAACCAAATTTTCAGATCTATCTGCAGGCCACTCAAGCCAATTTTAATTCACTTAGTCTCTCTGTAGTGACTTTCACTTAGTTTCAATTCCAAAACTTAAAATAAGGTTTTTTGCCTTACATTAAGCTCATCTTCCATCTGTTACTCCCATCAGTTAACAATGAAAATAAAAATCCTTTGATTTTACATGCAAACATTTAAGTTGGAAAACTGTTTTCCCCAGGAAAATTAAGAGATTGATTTTGGTAAAGTTTGGGCCATTTTTCATTTTAAAGTTTGACTTTATTAAAGTTCAAACTATTTCAAGTCTTTATGTAGGTATATTTTTTATTACCTTTAACCTATCGTGAAATACGGACAGTCGGATAATTAGCTGTCATTTGTCATTTCAACTGTCACATTTCTACCAAAAAAAAGCGTTCAATTTGCTTTAAAACTCTTTCGAATTCTTCCCACTAATGACAAGTTCGTCTGCTTGGGAAACGGAGAACGGGCGTCTGGGTCCAACAGCTTCACGTAGGGCATTGAACACCACTCGCGATCCGCGCTAAAATGGCGTCTTCTTTTGTCGACCTAAATTTCACCTTCTCGGCGGATTTTCATGACCTTGTGAATGAAAGTCCCCTTCGAAATCATCTTCCTTTCAAACTGTCCGCAATCGATTGAAAATCTCCACTGAATTTTCAAGATAATATGCGATTTTTGCGACCACCCATTCCTGTAGTGTATTACACGGCTTTGCCGTTGAAGTTAAGCTCTAACGTTAACATTCGTAATAACGAAGCCATTCTACGCCTTATGACGCCAAGCCACAAAGGCTTCGACGAGAGTGACCCCATATGCAAGGCTTCCCAAAATCCGATCGTCGCAAAATTTTGTATAAAAATCGCAAAAATTCGTCTATGTGCCTATTTTGAATTTGGTGGAATTTCGTTCAGCCGTTTTGGAGAAATTTGACTTGGATTTTTGCCCACCGCTCGGCCCAATTATCATTACATGGACGCTATGTACAACGAACACGAAGCCTGCAATGGCCATTGGCATCGGCGTCAGCGTCGGAGTTTTTCTGCACCATGCAGCCACGACGAAGCGAAGCTGACGAAAACTACGATCGATGTTTTGGTCAAAATCCAAGTTTTTAGCTAAAATCGCGCAAATTAAAGCGAAAAACGAACATACTTACAAGATGACAGTAGGCGGCAGAAAACCAAGCTTTCCTAGCAAGCGGAGCAACGGTGATGCCAAAACAAGATCTGATTGGTCAAACGGAAAATAGTGCCAAATTTTCAGCCAATCGCGTACCAAGCGTCTGCCTAATTTGATCTAGTTACATATTCTTCCAGTCAAACCTAACCTAGTTACATCTCACTCTCAAACAAAAAGACCATAAAAACAAATCTGCACCCGGTTGGGTCAGAAATAAGGGTGATAAGAGTTGAGTTAAGATAATGTTAGCACTTTTGATAGTGTTTAAGCTGTGGTTATAATTCTGTTTTTCGACATAAAAGGGCCAAATTCTTATCCAACCAAGTGCGATCAAATTGTTCTCTAACAAAGCCCCGCCCTCGAGTTTCCTTAACCACTGATTTGGCATTGGAAAGCGGTTATTCTATTTCCCACGTTTTCATCGTTTGTGTCGCAGAATTTCTGTATAGTCCGCGCCCAAATAACCTTAAACTGTTCACTCAAACGGCCATTGTTGTCAGATTTGCTCCAGTCGCCGAGGCTATAACTTGACCCCATTGCCTAGGGTAATGACCTGCTCGTTATTTCTGCGGGGCCACGCCTTTCGAACTTCGCGTCCTATTGAGAAATTGTAAATGGAAAGTAAATCCCCAAAATATTTCAGCGCCACAAAAACTCCGCGTCAGGGAGAACTGCTTAACACTGGCGCTACATGAAATCAAGCCCGCAAGAGCGAGATGGTTTGGTCAGTTTGGGTACCAGATCAGAATCCGGGATACAACATGGTCCTACGGTGGAAACCGGTGATGTTAAATAAAAATGTTCGTGTTTTTCTATAGCGACCATATGGCCCCGACTCTGCTGATTTTTCAATGAATTTGATCGGGTGAGATTCACCACCGTGCACCGACCGTATTGATCATGGGATGTTGCAGGAGCTTGAAAATTTCAGTTTACGGGGTTAAATGGAAGGCTGCAGAGAGGGCAAGCGGAGTAGTGCTGAATGTCAATTGAGAAAGAAAGATGAGCGAACCAGTACAGGTCTTTCGGGAATTTTGTTCCAGAAAGCTGGCGCCGCGTAGATTAAGGAACAGTTGCAAAATTTTAGAAAGGTAAGAACAAGAACGAGTAAATCTGGGCGGTTGGACAGTGAATAGCGTATGTACGTAAGGGGGTTGAGAAATTTAAAGGGCATTGCAGGTAAGAAATGCAGACTTGTAATGGATGTGCTGAGGGACCAGATCCTAGAAGTGATTTGAGAACTGTTATGTGCTGGTGCTCGGAAGTTTTTTGTAAGCATGGGCAAGAGCACTCTCGATTGTTTGAAGACCTTTGAGATGAGTCGATGTTATAGCAGAGGGAGTTGCAGTAGTCAATTTTGAAGTGAACAATGAAGCGTCTGCTGTGCAGGCAGTTTATAATAGGGGTCGTCCATAAATGACATCCATAAAGTTTGGAAAGAGGATCACCTAAAGGCAGATAGCGGGAGGCGGGTTTGCCCCAATGCAGACATCTGCATTAAATTTGTTGGTTACTTCATTACAGCCTGTGAAATTATGCCGATAACAAGTTTTAGTCAAAATCTGCCCTGGAATAAGTTCTCGAGGATCTGTCCACCACCTCCAAGGCCTCAGAATACTGAATACTCACAGCATAGGTTTTATTTCACATTTGTATACTGCCACTACCTATTGATAAGAACAATGGCTCATATGAGTTGTGTATCAAGGACTTGAGCAAGGTTCTCACAACTGTCTGCCTGCATAATCCAAGTCATCTGACAAGCACTTGAACAGCCGTCTGTTATGCCAATAATGTGGCACCTATGGGCACAAAGTGTAAAAAGACTTCATCTTTTTAGCCTCAGCATATGAAAATGAGGGTGGCCAGTCTGCTACCTTGCCATCTGATCTTATCATTGACAGTCCTCATTTTGTTGCTAGTTTGCGGGCTAAGCACTCAACCATTGAGTAAATGTCATGCTGCTCATTGTTCAACATTCCACGAACATCATTTCCGAATTTTTTGGTCAGCAACCAGTTTCCATTAAGAGGCACTACATAAAACTTCAATTATGTTATGCCAGCTTTGGTGTTATTGAGAAGTTTCCATGAACATGCTCCACATAAATGTCTCATTACATCATGTAAGACTGTTGATGTAACCATCATAGATCAGTTCAATGGAATGCCAGTCAAGAATGTCAAGTTTCTACGCCAGTGCCTCTAACGCACCACTCAGCAAATTTCAGTGCTACAGGGACTTCAAAAATTGTGCTACAAAAATTTATAAATCCTCAATAACTTAAATACAGTGGCGCTAAATAAAAAAGGTCAATTACATCAACACAGTGGCACTGTATAAATCTGGATTACACAAATTCAGATCAATAAACGGAAATGTGTAGAACGTAACACCAGCTTACAAACAACCGTAAGAAAAATGTACAGTGTAATAGGTTTACACATGAACTGTTTGCTAATGACAACTAGTTTTAAGCCTGTCAGTCCACTAAACCAGTGATCGTCTTCACAATAATCATTTGTTGACTCGGATTAAGATCTCTTAATCATTTCTTCTTTGCCGTTTTACTGCTGCGCGACGTGTCTGGAGTTGATTCAGCCTTTCGTTTTTGGCCCTGAAGAAACAAGAAAGAATTCTGTTTTAAGCACACGTCGACTTGGATTGTTTAAATGGCAAAGAAGAAATGATCAATGTATGTATATTCTTGTTTAAGAGAACTTCTGTGAAAACCTATTAAATTGGTACACAATCATATTACGTGGGTACAATGGCCTATTGCGTGGCATGCAGGTCTACTTGACAGTGTTCGGGTTCTGTAATCCAATGATTGTGGGCATGTATAGTGGATGCCATGTAACAGCCGTGGACAAATTGTTCACGCAAACCTGTCAACGCCTCAGGTTCAGATTAATTGACCTTGTGTAAGTAATAAGTGCAGTAAATAAAAAGTGACCCTGCCCAAGACCTCTGTTCATACAGAGGGTGCAAGTTTGTAGTTGAACAAATGGGACAGACTGCTAGGCAGAAGCCTAATGCTCAGAAAAAGGGCATCACAATGTGTGTAGGTTACGCACCAAAGGCAAGAATTTAGGTTCCTACTCCCTACCATCTATGAATGTCTGTAACTAACCTTTGTGTAGCACCATTTAAGGACCTCTCATAAGCATTGTGCGCATGGCTGTCTAAGGAATTTAAACATCTGTTTAATTTAACAAGAAAATATAACGGACTCAGTTAGAAGCAGCAGTGCTGTACATCAGTTTGCAGGAAGACTGAACACATGTAAGTGTACTGTTTTTTTCTAACTGGTAAGATGGCTTCTGTAAAAAACAATTACACTACAGGAAAATTACATTACTGCTATAAAAACCTCTAAAATCACACAACTTGAACAGATAACTGACCTTAGAGGGCGCCACAACTTTTGGCGGTTTCTTTTTGCGTTCAGCCTTTTCTTTTTCCTCCAGTTCCATGTTCTCTCGCTCGATAAGCGTGATCAGCGTGTGGCACCTCCGCTGCAGCTCCTAAGACAGAAGAATTATCAGCCGCTTGTTATTATTGTTATTATCTGTGTGTGAGTGTGTGTCTCATCCCTCAGGAACATTATTATTATTATTACTTTGCATTTATTACACACACAAGGTCAGTAAATCCTAATCTGAGGCACAAAGCAATTGTGAATGAAGGACTTGCTCAAGGTCCCTACACAGTAACTGTCTGAGGGGAGGCTCAAGCCCATACTCTCCATGTTACAAGCGGAGCGCTCTATTCAATCGGCTAGTATGCCCCACTTGTAGAATCAATAAAACTTTCCATCTGTTAATTGATGTAGAATACTCCAACAAAACTGATACAGGCCAGACCAGATTAACTCAAATGACCAGAGCTGTTTAAAAAACACTAAAAATAATAATCAACTCATCCCAGCAATTCAAAACCCATTCACAACAGAAAATTTACTTTCCTAGCTGTTTAAAAATGATTCACAGTAGGAACTAAACTCATCAGTTTTCTCCACAAGTCAAAAGCTTATAAAAGTAGAAACTAAATGAATCAAAGCTGTTCAAAAACCAATCATAACCACCACAGCTCTTCACAACCCATATACAACAGAAGCTGAACTCATCACAGCTGTTTAAAAATCTCACAAGACAAAAAATAATACTAAATACCAACTTCTAAAGCACGGGTGTCTAATGCACAAGGCATCAACCGATTGTGCACCAAAACCAAGCCGTAACGAGAAATGTGTAGTTTTTTCACTAGAAAATAGCTGTTCAAAAATGACTCATGACAGAAAACCAACTGACCATAGCTGTTCTGGATTTGATGAACCAGTCAAAGCGGAACTGTGGTGCTTGTCGTACGGCCATTCGCAGCTCATCGTAAACGTTCTCTCGATCAAAGCCAATCTTGTGGAGCATGCAGATCAGAAACCGATCTTCTTCTTCTGTATAGTTCTTGCCTTTGTTTGTTCCATAAAGGATACGCAGTTGGTGGAATGGTGCTTTGTACCTTGCCATCTGTCAGTCATTGCCAATCAATAAACCAATCAATAAACTCAATCAACTGATCAATAACATCATAAAAATAAACAGTTGACTGATAACTTCGATCATTTAGCAACATCAATCTATCGCTAATCTATCAAAAAGGCTATCAATCAACCATGTTGAACATTGAACTCACATTCTTGTACCAACAAGACCAAGATAATAAGTCAATTTGCTGTAGCCAATCGCTTGCCAATCATCAGTTCAATCAGTCAGGAAATACTATTTAGGCCAAATTACTTGATCAATCAGACATCAACTGTCAGTTTAATCAGTCAATCAATGGTTGAAGCAGTCAATTAATCATTCCATGATTTGGTCATCGTAATCGCTCACCTTGGCGTCGAGTGCTTTCTTGGTGCTAACTCGTTTCTGGATCTTGGTTTCACCTTTTTCAATCTGCATTATGATCCTCTCAATATCCTGAAGCTCACTGCATCGTTCCCAGAAGACACTTGAATATTCCATCACCTGAAAAAAGAGAAATTACAATGCCCATCCACAGTGTGAAAATAATGCACTATTTCGATGGCTAAGTTCACAAGATGCATGAGGCTTAGAGATCTTGAAATATTTTTCTCTTCTGGCACAGATTTAAGCAACAACTTCTGTACTGACAGTCTAGCACTCTAAACAGTAGCCTACCCTGCACCAATTAAAAACAAACCAGACAAATAGTCATTTACTTAATATAAATATGGGGCCTGCTTGACTTTAATACAATGCTGACAGATGCAGTGAAGACAAACTGTGCTGAGTCACGACCTGGATGGAGGACTGTGGAAAGCCACTACCCCAAGAGCACAGAGGGCACGGTGGCTGACTGGGTAGAGCGCTCAGCTTGTAACACAGTAGGTACAGGATTTGAGCCTCCCCTGAGACGTTTGCTGTGTAAGGACCTCGAGCAAGTCCTTCACTCACAATTGCTCAGCGCCATCGATTGATGCGTAATCATTAAAAAAAGGTGTTTACTAAGTGCAGAAATAATAATAGAGCCAACTCAGCCCTCCAATTCTTAACTGTTTGGTTAAAGATTGCCAGCACAGGCCAAGCCGGGAGGTTAACAGAGGTGCCCTGCTGCTGGAACATTGTGGTCATGTTTCCACCTATTTCAACCATACTTCTTCAGGAGTTTCTGCAGAGGCATGCAAACATGTGTAACCTTTACCTTCATAGACCATGCTTATAAGTTTTTAAAGAGGTGTGCAATCAAGAATGTTATCTTTACTTTTATGGAGAACATTTCTAGGGAGCTTCTGTACAGGTGTAAACAAACATATTACCTTTATTTAAAAGGTGCTATATAAAAGTTATGAGAAACTTCTGGAAGAGGGTGTTGATTTTCTTGCATTTACCTCCTCTGGTGTCTTTCCTTCCACTTCCTTTGAGATGCTTTCGATGTCGTCGCGGCCGTATTTCTCGTTGGCCTTGATGAACTGGTTGAAGTCGCGTTTGTTCCAGTTGGAGAAGCCCTGCTTCAGCAGCTCCTCCTTTTCCTGGACCTCCTCTTCTGTCAACACTTCTGCCTCATCAATCTTCTTTTGCTCCTCCTTCCGGACCCGTTCAGCGTCTGTACCAAGGTCAGGATCCTTTGGCACCTGGAGTTGTTAATTAATTAAGCTGATATTAGACATTTATCATTATGTTCACCCATTATACAGAAATTATCCCACAGGAAACATTCTCAGGAGAATAAAAATGTTCTGGAATGGCTAGAATTCATTGAGATCATGCCAAACAAAAGGGCCTTGGAAGGCAATGGCACTGAAGCATTGGAATATAATGGCAGTGTGTTGGGATTATTAATTATGCAACATACTACATCAGTGCCAAAGACAGGAATCTCTGACATCCAGATATACTAATTAATTGGGTAATAATCAGATATTACATATTAATTACATGGGCATTCGAGATGAATTGTTATAGGAGAATACTACATTTGAATCTGAAAACAAAGGTGACAAATTTGGAAGTTCGTAAAAGACTGAACATAAAAAAAGATCTAATACAAACAAAAATGAGATGAAAACTGGGTTTATTCAGACATGTAAGTAGAATAGACAGGAGCAGCTCAAAGCAAACTGGCACAGGACCGCAGAATATGGAGACAGGTGATAACGTGTGCATTGGACACCTACGAGCTTTTGGCCCATGGATCTTGATGTTGACAACATATTAATTATATTACATAATTGTTTTTACATAGATTAGCACCAGTTATCCTTATTATAATTGCCTAAGTCAGCCTTGCAATCAGAATAAATTGGCTTTCCCCACAACGAGTAAAACAACTCAAAAATCCAAACCAAACGAAAAGGTTCCAATTGACTTCCAGGAGAACAAAAATAGCACATAAAATTGCAGTTGGCGAGTTAAGCCATGTCATCAATTCTCATTGGTCAGTTACGTAACATATCGTGGATTCGTGTTGTCGGGTTGGGAGTGCTTCCGAGGAGTTTCTCATCAAATGCAGCTCTATTAATTTGCTGCTAGTTACATTTGTTTAAATTTTCTGCCTTTGTATTTTATTATGTTTGCAATGTCCAACTGGGGCAAAATAAAGTTTATACAATTACAATTAGACAGTGGAAATCAGCTACAGTAACTGTGACAGAACAATTGAAATCAATCTTATTTGGCTTATCCATTATGCAGACTTTTTATTTTTCAAAAAATTTACCACAGATAGCAAAATTTATACCCGATATCCGATGCTTTTACGGTAGTAGTAGATTTCTTTATCCAGAAGCTCAAAGAGTCGTGGAGGGTAGAACTGGAAGTCCTGAACGTTGGGCTGCTTTGGTGGTCTTGGAGCCTGCAAACAACAAGTAAATGAAGGATTCAACTTTGACTGTATGACTAAATGACTGCCTGACTGACCAAGTGTTGAATGCCTGAATCACTGACTGATTGCATGACTGACTGACTTAAGGAACAACTGACGGACTGAGTTGACGACGAGTTGGCGATTGATTCACGATCAGATAGACTAAGTGATTGACTCATTAACTGATTGATTGAATGACTTTTTGAATGAGGTGATGGATTAATTGACCAATCCCTAACCTTAGGTGCCTTTGGCTCGCTGACTCTAAGCGCCTCTCGGAAGTAGGCGTCAACAGCATAGTTTGCCTTGCGTTCGCGTTTGGGTGGTTCGATCCAATGGCCGATTCCGGGAATTTTCTGCTTCTCTCGATAATCCTCTCCCTCAAACTGGTAGACACTCTCTTGCTGGTCGAGGGTAAAAGTCCTAAGCGAGCTCTCACCAATTTGAGCCAGTTTCTTATTCAGCTCCTCTGTCTAAAACAACAATTTATCTGATTTATACGCAAAGTAACAAGAAATAAATTTGAATAGCACCTCTTCAAGAGAAATCAATCAAAGGCACTGTCTGTGCTAGCCGAAACATTAAACGTCATTAAGAACAGGTAAGTCCATCAGTTAGCAAGCAATGCATAGATTACCAGAAGTCACCAGTGGTTTCTCACAACAGCCATTCAGACTCCAACCCATGGATTCCCATTCATAACTGACAGTTCACACACAGTTCAGGGTTGCGTAGCATGTAATTATATTTACAGGCAATTTATACGTGATTATAAAGGACTGTAATGTAAAGTACATCTGAAGAAAGATGAGAAGGATGAAAAGATGAGGAAGATGGAAGAGAAATAAGAAGATAAATGTCATTTTGAGATAGTTTCTGATTCTGCTCATCTGCCAAAAATCTCAGTTTACCTCGTTTATACATAACAGTAACAAGAAATTAATTTGTATAGCACCTGTTCAAGAGAAAACCAATCAGAGGCACTTTTTATGCTAGCCACTCGGTACACAGCAGCACTCTTCAGATTTAAGCCATCAGCAATAAACCGTAGAGAACCTCTGAAGTAACCTGCTTACGGTGACACGCAAACTGTCGTCATTACATTATGTTTTACAACAGAGAAATTGGCCTGCCTTTCTCTCTCCCTTTTCCAGAATACCATCAATGTCTTGGTCTGTGATTTCGCTGTCCTTTGAGGCAAACACGTGATCGGCCCCGTGGCGGATGATCGACAGCATCTCGTCTTTGCCAAGTTTGTTTGTACTCTGATCCACCAGTCGACCTACACACACGCACACACAGCCAATCACATCCACATAGGTTACTTTACATAAAAGCTATTTTTAGCAGTCCGCTGAGCTAACCCCCTCAGAGACAGCCACAGGAACAAAAAGTTAACGAGAGGTTACAAAGTGTTGAGGGCAGGTAGTCAGTCTATCATCTTTCTTACCATCTAATCTCATCTAATCTACTCTGGAAATGTCTACAGTGCTGTTATCGTTACGTACAATTGATGGCTGCTTCTTCAGCAAATTCAGATTCGAAAAGCACAATCCAGTGGACAGAAACAGATGAGGTCTATGAGGATCTGAGGATTCTGATCTTCCCACTAATAGTGTACCATCAATGCACTCAATTTATCGCTTGCTGAGGGTTGCTAGTGGAGCAGAAATCTCTGAACATCTTACTGCCCTGGTTGGGTTTGAACTCCCGACAGTCCAGCATGCTAATCACTAAACTACCATGAACCTGTAATACATGCAGAAAATAAATGGGTTGCTAACATAGGTAGCGCTTTTGTGAGGAACAAGTAGTTAAAAGGCACTAGATATGTCTAGATAAATACATACACACATACATGCATGCATACATACAGAACTAAAGCTGATTACAATGGGGAGTCAGTTGATTAATTAACTAATTACTTAATTAAGGTAACTAGTTAATTACCCTGCTGTATGACGATGTTGTCCAGACGAAGTTTCATCTCGGCTCTTTCGACGATTCGCTCTTCCACGGTGTTTTCCGTGATGAAGCGGAAAACTCGGACCTGTTTCATCTGACCGATTCTGTGGGCACGATCCTGAACGCAAGGTACGGCAAGTCAAAAACTGGTAAGTTTATGTCTGGCAAACTTGAATCTTTGCATAGCAATAGATTAGAAGGGTTGTTAAATCTTCACATTTGATTAGCTTAGATTAGACGGATAACAAGTCTCAAGAACAGATGAGATTAGATAATAACGGTTGAGTAAGTCTTATTTTAGGTTAGACTAGATTAGACAGGAAGGGTTAAACGTGGAGCTCCTGAGATTCGAGAGAAGGGCAACTGACCATTGCTTGTAGGTCGACCTGTGGGTTCCAATCTGAATCGTAGAGAATTACGACGTCCGCTGTGGCCAAGTTGATACCAAGGCCACCAGCTCGCGTGCTCAGCATGAAGATGAACTTGCTACTTCCTGGAGCATTGAATGCGTTGATCGATTGCTAAAAACACAGTGAAATCAGTTGCAGAATTAAAGAGATTGCTACCCAAAGTGCAGATTTATAGATCAACTCCTTCAGCTAACCCAAGGGGCACCCAGACCTCAATGAGAGTAGCTGGCTGGCCAATACTCTCTCTCACCACATGATCTTACCAACGCTAGCGTACATGCAGTGAGCACACTCATTTTATAGCCAAGTACACTTGGGGGTGTAATTTTGTAATACTAGATGTGGTTTCTTGAATCAACAAAAACAGACAATGATGAGGAAGACAATGAAAATTAATTAAAGCTGGTGATAATAAGATGCCTGTCTCTTCTCATATCATGAAAATAAATAATGATGATGATAAAGAATGTGATGATAACGATGATGAAAATCAAGCGGATCAGGATAAGACATCTACCTGTCTCTCTTCGTGTGGTGTCTGGCCATCAAGACGACAGTAATCAAACTCTTTCCAGTGACAGTAGTCCTCCAGAATGTCGAGCATTCTCGTCATTTGGCTGAAGACTAGGACACGAGAGTCTAGAAAACAGATAATAAACAACCCAGATAAACTAAAAATAAAAAAATACACCAAAACCCCAGCACAATGCTGTCATCGAGCCACATCAAGGACCGCCTTACAAAAAGGCTGTGTGATAACAATGTCATTGTCTAAAGTCAAACTTTCCATGTCTTCGACTGGATTGCATGAGAAAGGAGCATCTTGTATAAAAAATATGACTTTCAGTTTTCAGGTACTTTGCTGATAACCAAAATATACAAAATGCATAAATGCACAAGAAAGCAGGAAGGCATATCAGAGTGGGTAGCCATTTGTCTTCCTCGTCACTTGATCTTCCCACAGACAGCAGAGCTGAAAATCTGGAAGTATCTCTCATGCAGGTTGACAGTCCCACTAGACTATTGTGATACACAAAAATGAGAATCAAAAACCCAAAATGTCTTTCTGTCCTGGTATGGATTTGAACTCCTGACCGAATGGTTAACAATCCCTCCAGGTTATTGTAATATATCAAAGTAAGAATCAAAACCTTGAAACATCTCTGTCCTGGCAGGCAGTTAAACCCCCAACCAGACAGACGAGTCCAGCCAGCTAACCAAGAGACCATCGCAACAGACGTCAAATACCTTGTTCCTTGAGACGGGGCAACAGTTTGTCGAGGAGCACCATTTTTCCGCAGTTCTCAACGAGATGCTTGTCGGTCGTGTACGGTGGACCAGGTTCTGCTCCATCGAACAGATACGGATGGTTGCAGCATTTGCGCAGCTGCATAAGGATGTTCAGCAGGCGCATTTTGTCTGACTTTCCGGCACCGTTAACGACGTCGATGTCCTTCATCAGAATTTTTGTGTACCTGTCCAGAAAGTTCTGAATCTATATAATAAAAGACTTAGAAATGCATGTGGTTAATTCAGTACATTTAGCGATCCTGAGCAAGTAGTTAATGTAAAATCACTTAAGTATGCACTCAAATATATAAAGTTACTCTCAGACGATGCAAAGGGTGTGGCTTTAGCATACCAGCTACATCGTTGTGCCTGTCATTGAACTGCAGCACTACCGAAATACGTTAAGAAAATACACAAATGAATAAATAAATACGAGAAGATGTTTTTTATTTGTTACGAAAGAGTCGTCTACCAGTCTCGCTTAGCGATCCTGAGCAAGTAGTTAATGTAAAATCACTTAAGTATGCACTCAAATATATAAAGTTACTCTCAGACGATGCAAAGGGTGTGGCTTTAGCATATCAGCTACATCGTTGTGCCTGTCATTGAACTGCAGCACTACCGAAATACGTTAAGAAAATACACAAATGAATAAATAAATACGAGAAGATGTTTTTTATTTGTTACGAAAGAGTCGTCTACCAGTCTCGCTGCATCTTGCTGAATCCTATGTAAATCTTTGTCTCCTTTTTTGGCAGAAGTTTCTTCTCAACTTCGGATTTGATACGACGAAGAAGAAATGGGCGTAGAACCTAAAAACGATAGCATAAGCAAACTGTAACATAATCTAACATAACCAGTCATTTACGCATCTCCTTTCAACAAACTGCAATTCAGCATTTAGACTGTGGCAAGAACACCAAATTTCGTTGTACCCAAAGAACTCTGTGTTAACTTCGTAGTGAGTCCAATTTTCTCCTACAAGAATAACATGTAAACGAAGCAAGGTGGAACAATTAGTAGCTAGCCAAGCCAGCAATTCAACGAATGCGGATTCGATTTTGCCAAGTGGACTTCAAGTAACGACTTTGGACAAGTCGTTCATGTATGCTGGTCTCATGCCTCACATTCAAATTTACTGAACTTGCATCCATAGCAAGTGCAAAAAAATAAATTCACCCTGAAATCTTTTGGGGTTATTGCAAAAATGATCTACTGAATGACAACCAGTGATAGTTACTTGGCGGTATGTATGCCCAATTTTCCCCTGTTAGAAGAACGTAGAAATTCACATTAAACCCTGTCCGCTTGCTGCAAAAGAAAATCCCTAGCAAAGTTGGCCATGTACTAACCGCATGAAGACGCTCGACGAGTTGGGCATTCTCAAAGCAGTTGTTTGTGTTGAACCAAGAGTCAAAGTCCTAAAAGAAACATCCAACAACACCTTTGATGCAATTCAATGGCAATAATGCAGTTTAATTGTAACATTTACGCATCTCATAGTGTAACTATAACTATAATAACAATAATAATAATCATGATGATTTAAAGAGTTTTGTAGTATCGCCAAGGCAAAACCCTGTAGAAAACCCTGTAGTCCCCCCAACAGACAGCTAAACCACAATTCTATAACGTCAAATTCAGCAAACAGCATCTGCTAGAAAAACCTAATTGCACTCAACAAGAAAGACCCAAGTGCCTCAGCTAGGAAACCTGTAGGTATTCAATCAGGTAGCTAACTGGCATTCACTGAAATCACGCACATGTATTATTGTTCAATATCCAATGACCAAAGCGAATGCAAACAATTCACTACTCACAGACTCAACTTAACTAAGTACAGGCAAAATTAAAAGTCTAAAGATCTCTGCTCAACAGGCAAATGTCCAGTTTTTCTACTTAATTCACAAAATCAAACCTTATCATGATAATCAAAGATAACTGGAAACTGGCCAAAGACATTTTGATAGCAACCGAAATGACTGCAAAATGCAATGACAGAAAAATCACAACGAAAAGTTGATCTTTTCTTCTGAAAAAGAACTCAAAAAAATTAAATAATTATTAATAACAACTTGAAAACAATAACTGTTAGTAGGTATAAAGAAAGAATATGAAGAACAGCCAAAAGCACTGGTAGCTCGACTTACATCAGATGAGTTGAACACATCGGGCAAAAGAAAGTTGAGCAAAGCCCACAGCTCATGCAGGTTATTTTGCAGTGGAGTTCCGGTCAACAGCAGACGATTGGCCGACTTAAACTCCCGCACAATTTCAGACAACTAGTGATCGATTCAATGACAAGAAAACATTGACAAGTGAGAAAAACATGCATAGACTAAGACAAACAAAATGGCTGCCACCGGGTACAGTTAACTTGTGACATGCAGTGAATCGCTGCTGGAATCCTAAAACAAAAACTGACTGTTCCAATTCTGGAAATTTTCCTCAATTACATCTAACTGTTGCAAAGAAAACTCTTGAAACTTTTCCCCAAAAATTTTGAATATTTACACCTAACTATTGCAGCTCAAGTCTTCTGGATAAATCCACATTTTAGCTTTTGTTCTAGAAAATTCTCCCCAAGGTCCTCCAAAAGTTGGTAATTTAAACATTTGAAAAGTAATTTTATCAGTAATTTAATGTCTAATTTAATTTAATTTTACAATTTGTGGTATTCAACATGAATGAATGTCTCTAAACAATTACCCAGAAAATAATTTTTGTGAATAATGCTGTAACTGATAATTTAGTTATGAAAATATTTGGCAAACATCATTTTTCGACCAGGGATTTTACAAAATTTAGGATTCCAGGAGAAATAAGGATCACAGCAAGACCACAGGCAGACACACATTCAAATCGGCTCTAGTGTGCGCTACAACCGACTCACTTCCGACGAATTGAAAACGTCAGGCAGTAAGAAATTCAACAGAGCCCACAACTCGTGTAGATTGTTCTGAAGCGGAGTGCCTGTCAGCAACAGCCGATTCGTAGATCGAAACTCTCGAACTATTTCTGACAGCTAACGCAACAACGCATCACGTGAAATCAATTCATTCCATATCAGGCTAGTAGGATCTGATGTAGAGAGTAACTTCATTGACTTTCGTTTGCACAGTTGGAACTAGAGAGATTAATTCGCTCATTCCTTCTACACCAGACTGGGACCAGAGGTGGAACATAAATTAGGTCAATACGTTATCAGTAAGACTGTGAATAAGTGAGGTCAGTAATTATGCCAATATATCACCCCAATGTGTTTTAATTCCACTACCCATATATAATATGAGAGATGAGATGATTGTTTTTATCTGATTGGTGCCATGAAAATTTTCCTATTAGGTAAAACAATATAAGAGATTGTTTCCTGATCTGATTATTGTGTTTTCAACCTTGGATTTTTCATTCTTAATCCTGTGGGCTTCGTCAATGACCATGTAGCGCCAGTTGAATTTTTTGAAGACGGATTTCTCGCGGATGACCATCTCATATGATGTGATGCAGATGTCCCACTCACCCGGAAGAATAATGTCGCGAATCATTGCCGCCTAAGAACAAAAATGATATACAACAAAAATTTAATCATAACAATAACTTTTATCACCAGAATGATCATTTAATCATAAGAGTGATTTAATCACAAAGAGTATCAAGAATCAACAAGAAGAAAGATTGTTTAATCATAAGAACTAAGACTGATTCACAAGAACTATAGAACAATTGCAAGAACAATTATTTAATCACAAAAATTAAGCTAAAAGATTAAGCCACAAGATCTATGATTGGTAAGACTATATTAAATTAGAAAAGAGACTAAGTGATTACTCTCTCTTCCTGGTCTCCGATCAGACAAATGGCTCTAAGGGTCGGTACCCATCTCTTCACTTCAGTCGTCCAGTTGGCCAATGTTGACTTTGGGGCGATGACCAGATGGGGGCCAGATGTGTGACGATAGTGTTTCATGTAGCCAAGGAGGGAGATCGTCTGAAGAGTCTTGCCAAGACCCTAGAACAAGAACAACAGTAACGTTACGAAGACCTCGAAACACGAGTGGCAATTATTAAGACTCCACAACACGAATAAATTACATGAATGTGAAATAAGAATGACTGTTACAAAGAACTTGGAATAACAGTAATAAGTATCAAGAATCAACAACAAAAACAATTCTCAAGACACTGGAACAAGAATGACAGTTACAAAGACCTCAGAATAATAATATAACAAAACACATAGAACAAAAAGAAGCCACTACTGACCATTTCATCTGCAAGAATACCATTGATGCCATTTTCATACAGCGAGATCATCCAGTTCAATCCACGGACCTGATAGTCTCTCATCTCGCCTCCCTTCACGTCTACACAAGAGAAACATTGACCATTTTTAAAGACTTCTGACAAAATGCCCAGTGAAAGCATTACAACAAGAAATCCTTACAACGACATCACTGGGAATCATATTGAGAAATGCCTTAAAACAAAGCTGTCTTATAATGGTTATTTTCCAAAGGTGAATTATTTTAAATGAATCAATTCTACCTTGGGCAAAATTTTAAAAAATAAACTGATATAATTACATGAAGGAGAATTGTCAAAGCGTGTAATAACTTGTGATGACTTTTTAATTTCTGACAGCAACTCTTCATCCTCCTCTTGCTCGGTGCGTCGGTGACGATGGCTAAAAGAAAAAGATATAGAAAGATTCATTATGTTTGAATAAGATAGAATCACTGCTTTAAGTTCATTATACAGTGCAATTCACTTAAGACGAAAACGGATAGGACAAAATATCGCTTAGTACGAAATAACAAATTGGTCCGTTCCGATATTAATCGATAATAACGTTAAATTATTCTCTTAAGACAAAACTGATAAGAAGAAAAGATCGGTTATTACAAAAATGGTTTTCGGTCCCGTGAATTTATTTCAGTGCCAAGTCCGTCGCATAAGACGAAATGTTGACGGAAACACAACAGCTGCAGCTTGCAGCAAGGTTTCGGGTTCGCATTTCCGTAAACGCCTAAATAGTTTGACAGCGTCCGTCTTTGATGAATGTCACCATTTGAGGAATAAGATAGCGTACATGTTTAAACTGTAACTGGGTGATTGATTACCGGTAAGAGACTCGCAGGTCATAGCATGAGGCATCAAAATGCGCTGGTGCATGAGACCATAGATATCAAAATTGCCATAATGATGCCTATGTATAGGAAGAAAACTTTTATAGCTGTCTTCACTAATGTGGCCATTTCATTCGTGGGTATATTTTGTCTAACAATGAAGGACATTAAGCCAGTCAAGTGGCACATTATGGTATTGAGATATGTAACCACAGTGGAAGTGCCCTATAGCTAGACGCATTAGATAGTTCGAATATCTTAGCCAGATTAATGCCTGCTGTTATCAGACATATATCTAACTTTCAGAACTCTTCTCGAGTAACCTAATATCCTCGTTGACAAGCCTTTACCATATGGCGAAGACATTCGTCAATGGTCAGCGCCTTGCAAACTACAGCGGCATCCGCCCCAAATCAATCAGCACGTACATTTACATGCGATGTACCCTCGTTCAAAGGCTTCTCGCTGTTTGACTCGCCCATCCCTCTCCGAGAACGAACGATTAGGATTCGCTGTCGAAATAGAGTCGTAATGGAATGTATCGGCCTTAGCCCTTTCATAAAACCTTAAATTACCCCTCGCTTGCTGGGCCAGCGTGAAACAGACCAGTGGTTTACTTTCGTGTCTAAAAAAATGGCCACTAAAGTTCGTAGCCTACGGTGATCGGCCGCCTTTCACTCAAAACATTCTTCTTTCAAAGATCCTACCCTGACACCCCTTCTTCCTCTTATCTCCCTCTCCGCTCCAATCCCAAACATCACCCACCGTAGCTGCCAGCTGTCTCTCTGCCTGATTTTGGATCTTGACCTGGAACCGAACCCTTTCTGCCTATCGATTTTATTTTGACTGAGCGCCTGTGAATAAGCTGGTCCCCGCGGTGCGGCTTTCGTTGGGCGCTGTAGAAATCTCGTAATTACGATTACGATCATCTGCAGTAATGCGTCATTTGCTGCTGCATGACAAGTCATGCACCCATTACGTGTTTCTGGTTGGCATGCTGCGCTTATGTTTGCCTAACGGTTAATACAAAATTCGGTTAAGACAAAATATTTACGCTGGTACCCTGTCTTTCGTCTTAAACGAACTGCACTGTATGTACTTTGGCTTTAAAAAGTGTTTGTCAATCTAAGAAACCATACCACATCACACCAAAACCAAAACGAACAAAACCAAACTAAACCCAAACCAAACTGAACCAAAACCAACCCAGCCCAAACTTACTCCCCAGCCTCCATCAGCTTTGACTTTTCATCCTTCTTTAGCTTAGGACGACCTGCTTTCATTTTCAGCGGACTTGTTGGCGTTTTTCCTCCCTTGCTGCCCACATCTCCTGTTGTGATGAAATGGGCAAACAGTTCTGTCTGCTTGAGAAGAAAGTCAAAACGGTTCGAACGATCGCATGCCTGAAAAACCAAAAAACAATAGGCATATGTTTTATTGATATGCCTCACAAATTCCGCAGAGTACATCAGAATCTTGATCTGACTTAAAAGCCAGAATCAAATGATACCTATTAAATAATCACTGCGATGTGTTAACAAATGCATTACTTACTTATTCACTTACTTTAAGTCTGTACAACATTTAGATAAGATAACTTATCCATGGTTTCTATGACTTTCAGTTTAAATTTGTATCAGCAAATATGAAGGTTGCTGGAGCATTTTTATGGAACTGAAGAAATACAACTTATGACATTTCATTCTTAGGTTTTTTGATTACATTTAGGACCAAAGCAAGAACGTACCAGTTTTGTCTCATAGTCTGGATCATTTTCATTTTTCCCTTTAGGTGGTGCTTTCAGAAACAAAGCAAGCTGCAATCAAAACAGTAAAATGCAAGGAACAATCCAAAATAATCAACAGTGCAGAAAAGTAATAAATTACTGAATATTCAAACACGTTACAAGATTCCATACACAAAAGGTCAATCTAGCAAAACTGCTGACAAAACATAAAATAGTTAAAACTTTCTGGGAACTTCACAGCATGAAAAGAGTTAAGAAAAAATAAATAAAATGCAAAAAAGAAAACAACCTAAGGACATGTAACTCAAGATTCCGAATGAAAGACATACACGCCTTGCTGCGACAAACTATAGTCAGCATCAATGAAAATAAACATTGCGCCACATAATGTTTTTAAAATATATTAGTGACACTAGTCTTGCTGTGAAAAAGAAGGTATCTGAGGTAGAAGTATATGTACTTAGACCATAACCAGAATTATTTCATTATAGGTATCAAATCATCTGCATGTATCTAGATAATCCAGGGTTGATGGTTTTGTTATGGACCATTCGGAAACCGCGCTAAAAAAACAGGATTGCCGTTGAAATCATAACGTACGCCAGATGCCGGTCTTGGATCTTCGCTTTCTTCCATTTCTACGGTTTGGTCGTCCTCTTCAGTCACAACGCTTTCGTCGTCGGCCATTCTTTTTATTTAATTTTAAAAATATAAGAACGCTTTTGACAAAGATTTTCTTTGTTTTATTCCCCACAACAACTCAGATCAGTTTCCGATGAATACCAAATCCACCGCAAGATGTCACAACGACTGAACAAATGATGTTCATTCAATCAAGAGGTAACAAGTATTTTTATAGCGTCTACCACTTAAAACAATTAAAAATCAAAGCCCTTCATTGTCGTTCTTGTGCTTAGTATTTAATACACAACAGTTTTCGCAAGCATTTTATTGCTACATACGGCGTATAGGATAGGATTGAGTAGGTTAAGTTCCTGTATGTTGTACGCCTTCGCCCGTTCAAATGGGCAGCGGTGGTGAAGTATCTCACCCTATAAAAACATTGAAAAATGAGCAGGGTGGAGGCCATATGGTCGCTATAGAAAAACGTGTGCGTTTACAATTGTGTACATTTTGGCGGGTAATAAATGTGTTGGGTTTAACTTTGGCCCAGACTGGAATTTGTCTGCTGGTCTTGCACGACTGTTTTGGTTGCCAATCTCTTGACTAGTTATGTAGTCTCCCCGCATGGGTGACGTGTTTCTTCCGAGCCGTTTTGGTTTTTTGAACCATTTTCCGTCACTGTCTGTTGGTGGACGTTCGTTTTCTCTTCGTGACAAGTCAAGTTTTGCTGATTTTGTCGCTGCCTGAGGCCAGTTTCTTGTTGTTCAACATAAGTCACGTATGCTTGTCAATAGCTTATAGAAAACATTTATCCTAAAATTGGTATCCTATACATATCCTTAGACAACCTGATACAATACATACTTATTCTTTTATACACCTACACAAACTTCTCTGCTTCAACTGTGCCACTTATACGTTTACTAAACAACAGAACATGACATCATCAGCTAGTGAAAGCCAATGCCAACATGTATGCAGATATGTACATAGGTATCTATGTCATTGTATGTAAGTAGTTTACATGCATCATGCATGTGTGCTTGTATATACTGTAGGTAGCCTCTAATTGTGTCTGTTATGTGTACGTATACAGTGTGAATGTATGTAGCTGAACATTTATATATGCATTTTGCAAGCTCACCACTGCACTTTTTCGACCTTGGTCCAATAATTTACGTGTCGTATTTATCTGAAAAGTTTGAGCACTAAGTTGTAAGACGGTCTGTTACTGCACTCCAGTCATTGCATGTATCTGAACATGTATGCAAACATTAACATAGTACCTCATAAGAACCTACAAAAAGTGCTACATAAAGTTCCTGTGTCTCAGTGACATGCAGAAAAGGTGCTCATTTCTGTTTCCTAAGCTCTTCACCAGCAGCGGTTGAAACAAAAAGTCCTCGACAAGGGGCCTGTGCATCACAATACTTTCCATTTACTTCCCAGCTGATGTTATACAAACTTAAACTGCTCAGTTACAGAGAAGTGTGAGCGAAAAACTTGCCCAGGGTCATTACATGGAATCTGCTCAGCATGCTCAAACTGTCAATTGTTAGAAAGACATTACAATTTTCCGGATTCATACATGCATTCCAACATTTATCACTTTTCATAAAAGACAGGAAATACTTTATTTCAGATAGGATGGACTCAAAGACTGATAACCAGACCCAATGAGACATTTCCCTTAACCAACAAGTAGTCTTTGACATATATACCAAACTGTCCAAATCTTATTCAAACGCTCGAAAGCCAAACATCTCCTAAATCACAGTTGTCCGAATGGTCCCTAAATACTGTCAAATCGGTCAACATCTGTAATCAGAAATGCATATAGCACCAGTTTTAAAATAAACTTGCTGGCAACGTTTCCTCAAACAGCCTCCTTGTTTAATCGTGCTGCATGCAAAAATTACACAACTCCGGGAACCAGTCCATCAAAGCATCGTCCATTAGCCTGAGTCTAAAAATGTGGCCATTTCAGTTGGCGGTTGGCTTTCGCTTTTTCACAGATGGTCTTTCGAAGATCTGCTTCATGCCGCCTCCTTTGGTTGCGTGGAACTTGGCGGTCATTGACGTCTCTGAGATCCAGGGCGACTCGAACTGAGTCGTGTCCTGGTCAACCAGGTGAGTGTATTTGGTTCGTCCAGATCGGCCGAAGTTCTTCACCTGAAAGAAATAGTTAACAGCGTTTTTAAAATTTGCTACATGTCTAACAAGCTTTACATTCTTGGGATTAGTAGTAGAAAGAGAAAGAAAGTGCGATATGGAAATAAACCGCAGGGTGGCGATTGGAAAAGCCGCAATGAATGGACTAGAAAAAATATGGAAAGACAAACATGTGAGCACAGACACGAAAAAAAGATTGGTGAGGGCCTTGATCATACCAACAGTAACATACGGCAGTGAGACATGGACAATGACCAAGAAAATGGAGAAAAAAATAAATGCTTGTGAAATGTGGATATGGAGGAAGATGCTGAGAACATCATGGATGGAGAAAAGGACAAATGAATGGGTACGCATGACGATCGGAATTGAGCAAGATGAAACGTTACAACAAACAATGCTAAAATCAAAGCTGAGGTTCTTTGGTCATATTATGAGATCAGATGGATTGGAAAAGGAAATGATGCTGGCTTGTGGAGAGGGAAAGAGAAAACAAGGGAGGCCAAGGAAAAATGGATGGACAAGATACACGAAGCAACTGGAATGAACTTGGCACAGCTAAGGGACGCGACAGTAGAAAGAAAGAAATGGAGAGGATTGATCATGACAGTCGCTAGAGCTCAAAGAGCTGACAGCACAAGGTGTGACATGTCTAGTAAAATAATAAAAGAAATCAGTGAAAAAACAAGACAAACCAGCTGACAAAGTTTTTAAATTCTATTATTTTTAAATTCTATTATGACAAAATAAATAACACTGATGAAATTCTAAAATCTGCAGTATCAACATAAACTCATAAACTACATTGGTTCTTAAAATCTACAAGGGACAATCCTGCTGACAAAGTTTTAAAACTATGTACGTATGTATCCAGCTATTGTATTGCACCTTTTAAAAACATCTCTAAGGTGCTGGAAAAAGGCCCCCTAACAGATCTAAACATATGATTCTGAAGATTAGCTGCAAATGTGTCTCTTGCATCAGCCAAGCAGAACAGCTCAGATATTCAGCAAAAAACTGCTACAGAAAATGAGCCAATGCATTTAGAAAGTATGCCTAGCTCAGTCGATAAATATGGGTGTGGAACTACAAGGTTTGTGACAACAAGATGAAATATATCTGATAATGTTCTTAAAATCTGCTACGGCAAAACAGTTACATCAGAATTCATGAAGTGTGTTGTGACAGAGTAGCTGATCGGTAACTTAGAGCATGTGGATTCAAGCCTCCTTCCTTGAAACGATTTCTGTGTGGGGATGCCTAGCAAGTCCTTAACATACAGTTGCTCAACACCAGAAGTAACAATGATAATATCAATAATAATAATAAAAATAATAATAATAAAGAGGTTGCAAAGTACTGCAACTTTTTAAATCTGCTACTGCACACTGGGGTCTAACTGTAACACAAAGATTTCACTGAAGCTAACCTGCATAACTTTTGGTAGAACCGTCTTGTTAAAGTGATCCTCGAGAGTAGGTGCCGAATAATCTCGTTTGAATATTGAATCTTCATGATCCTGAAATAAGATCAATAAGCATAAAGTAGTTAAAACACATAGCTGATTTCAGAGAGCTCACTCCCTCTAAGGTAATTTGTAATTGAAAAATTTATATGGTGCCACTTCAACAGAAACTCCTCACATGTGCTCTGTCACCTCAGAAACATGTACTCGTGTGGCCAATTTTCAAAGAGCTCACTCTAAGGCAACTGTTTATCTGTGACGTCAGAAAACATGAGAAGCTGGGACTCAGTTGCTCTGCAGTCTGTATAATGAGGTTATGTCTATGGGCCGTCAATCAATACCCCGCACATTACTACAGTAGTGCTACACAGTAACATGTAGTCTGTGCTACACATAAAAACAGTTTTATCCAATTTAATCTAATGACTCTATAGTGCAGTCATCCCAATGCATAAGATATCAATCGATGGTCGCTTCAGATGATACCATAGTAAAATTAGAGAAGCCTAAATCAAAATGTAGTAGGACAGGAAATCAGAAGTAACGCTAACACATAGGGTGAGAAATGAGCAACAGAATGTTCCTACCAAGTAGAAGACACCTCTGTGGTAGTATTTCTGAAGGAACTTGTATTTTCCTTTGACTCCTTTATTTGTGATCTGTTTCGGATTCAGTTTCTGTTCCTGTCGTCGCTCCTCTTCTGTTATGTTACGCAACTTATCCACCTCCTGTTTCTCCTTCTCTACTCTGTAAAGTAAACATATTACAGATGGGCATTTATATAGCGCCTTTGGGGCTTTTTGTTGACTAATACAGCAACCTCTCAGAAAATAATCTAATCTCAACTGATTTACTCAAATGATGGCATTTGTAGAGCACCTGTATGATCTTTGCCTAATCTATTCTAATAATAATTCAGAACATTATTATTTAATTAATTTATTATTATTATTATTATTATTTTTTTTAGTTTTTTTACCCGAGGTAGGTATAATCCCTCAGGTGATTATTATTATTATTTATTATTATTATTATTTATGCATTTATTGAATTCCACTGTCGAATGACCAAGCATCAATCACTGGCACTGAGCAATTATGTGTGAAGGACTTGCTCGAGGTCCCTACACAGTAACCCTATCAAGGAAGGCTCGAACCTGTACCCTAAGCATTACAAGCCAAGCACTCTAATCAACTGGCTACCATGTCCCAAACAGTCTAATCCTGTCTAATCTAAACAAAATTTAATCTAATCTAATCTGTAGAATCTTATCTAATCTAACCCAAGAACCAGTTTGAACATAATCTAATCTCACCTAATCTAATCTGACAACTGCTCTTAACATAATTTAGCATACAATCAAATCTAATCAAACAACAGCATGCAGATAGATCTTACATACGTCAAAGCCAGAACGATGAAAACTCTTGAATAAGTCTCAAGGCAAACTGAACTTACGCTTCCTTTTCATCTCTGTATTTCTTGATTCGCTTTATCTCCCTATTTTTCCATGCATCAAACTCTTCCTCGTCATTGTCGTCATCAGAGTTCACAAGATCAATTGGATCGGTAACTGGTTTTGCCTCTTCCACTTCACGCTTAAGTTCCGCTTTGACCAGCTGTTCATAGATACAAAAATCAAGAAAACTATGTAAATATAGCCCGTATTAAATCTCACTAAATAAAACACAAAAATATTTTGTCTATAAATATCTGCACTGCATTTAGTTACACTAACTTGAACTTTATAAATCTTCTTCTAATAATAATACTTTAATATTAAAAGTATTCATAAAAATTATAAAATAAAAGAAGATTTATAATAATACTGATAATAACAAAATGCAATCTGTATAGTGATAATTTTTTCTTTTAAAACCCCCAATAAATTTTACAGCACTATATTTAAAAGATAAATTCGTCTGACAATAACAGAAAGTGCAACAGTAAGACCAACTTTGCAATTTTTCTTTGACGATGATTTAAGAATTTCAATAAGGATGAAGACAACATCGTGCTTTCTCTGTGGTTGGGAATAGCCTCTCTCTAAATCTGTGTGTTCTCCTAGCCAGAGACACTATAGGCACCTTTCATCAACACTCAAAAACTGTTCTTTTTTGCCACGGCTGGCAGGGACTCTGAGTAGACAACTTGAAGGGGTGCCATATAAATGAATGAAGTTTCAGCCACCAAAAGAAATCTCATCATTTCCACTAGACAGCAACATTCACCTCGAGTGTTTGCAGCCTTCTTTCGTTGGCCAGTCGCTTCTTTTCATATTCTTGATCTCGTTCTTTCTGAGCTTTCTCTTTCTCCTGAATCGTAATTCTGTCCTTCCTGAAACCATAGTTACATAAAGAACCATCAAATCAGAGCCTATGGATTAAAAACACGGCAGAAGGCAACACCCGTGACATATTTAAAAGTGTCCACGAATTCAATATTCTGTGGCTTGTGTCACAGCAAAAGTTAATTTAAAAAAATGCAGCCTTTTGAATTTTATGCTATTTCCGGGCCATACCCCCAATCTGTCTTTTAAATTCTCAGCAACATACGGGTGATCCTGTGAGAATCTGATATGGTATGTGGCTTAGTTTGTCTTTGTAAAAAAACGTTTGTTCTACCTGATAAAATTCAATTTAATCTAACAACTTCTATGGTAGTTGTGTGACACAGTGGTCTGTTGGTAACACGTTTGGTCAATGATCATGCAGTTGTGGGTTTGATCATGTGGGTGCAGGTTCGACTCCGTGTAATGACCCTGGGCAAGTTGCTTGCACACACTGTGCCTCTGTCACCAATCAGTATAAGCAGGTACCAGCGTAAGCTAGGAAGTAAACGGCAAGTCCTGTGATGCACTGGCCCTGTGTAGAGGACTTTGGGATTTGTCCACTGCCGGCTCGGGGACCTAAAGAAAAGGAAATGAGCGCCTCCCCTACATCTCACCTGTGGGATATAGGGAGCTTTTACTTTTACTTCATGGTACAGTTATAATAATGCACTGGACATCAATAGATGATACACTGCTCCCTAGTTTGGCATGACGAAAAGTAGCTGGAAAAATGAGCATAAGCTTACTTTCGAACAAAGACCGGCTTCAGTCGAGGCCCCACGTCATCATCCTCAGAACCAGACATTTCTTCATCCTCCGAGGATTCTCCCTCGTCAAGCTCATCCTCATCAGCACTGAGCTTATCCTCCTCCAAGTCCATCACTTCCTATCAGATAAAATCAAACAAGAAATCATAAACCAACTCAAAGATTAAGATACAGCATAAGAATAATCATATAAACATCATCATCATAAACCATGGGTACAACGCCCGTAGGTGTCCGATGCCATTTTCAATATGTTCTTCCACTGTTGTCTTTTTAGCACGGCGTGGCTCAGCTCCTGGAGTGATGTTCCACACCATTCGACTATATCGTCTATCCATTCTTTGTGGGGTCTTCCTCTCGTTTGGTCCATCCATCATTCCGAACACTAATGTCTTGATCTTCCTATCGTTGCTCATTCTGCATATGTGACCAAATAATCCCATTTTCCTCTGAATTACCTTCTGCATCAAGTTCTCTTTGAGATGTATCCATCTGTATAGTTCTGCATTGCTCACCTTTTGTGTCCATCTTATTTTCATAATTTTCCTATATCATTTTCTCTCAAAGGCCAGTATCCTTCCTTCAACATCTTATAAGCTATATTTAGGCCGATGTAAACAAAGTCATACATATACACATACATACTTAGATACACACACTTATATATATATATATACATATACACATGCATGCATACATATATATATACATACATAGATATACACTGAAATATATATACATACACACAGACATATACATTTATAACCATACATAGTATATACATACAATTTATCTGATGCACCAAGGAACCCATAAGCAAAAGTCATCTGGTTGTGTCGTTCCTGTTCATTCTTGTACATCAGCCTAAATATAGCTTTCATTTCCAAGGACAGCATTTAGCAAATAAGCAGTTACCGCTCCTTATCCGACTTTGCCTTGCCTTAAAAACTAAACTAACCCACCTCTTCTTTTTTGATTTCTGTGACTTTCTGCCGGAGGGCAATACGCCTCTGCTCGATTTCCTGAAAAAAATATCGTTATGGTAATTAAATATTTATGCAGAACCTGTTAAAAATGGTTAATTGATTATTAAAAAACAATAAAAACATAAAATGATTTTAAGTTACAAATTTATCAGATAAGAAAGGAGCAAGCATTCTCTCCCAAGAAGGAGTTTCTTAAGCTAACCCTAAGAGACAACCATGGCTACGAAGCATTAGAAACTTCATTTTGCTCAGCCTCAGCATATAAGAGCAGGTTGCCAGTACTCTCCCTTGCTGTCTGATCTGCCCACTGACCCTGTATGGTCAGTGTTCTCATCATAGCTGACCTGGCAAACGGCTGCAAGTGAAGCCAAAAACTAAACAAATTTCAGTGCTGGGGTATTTGAACCTCTGACCTTCCAACTGATGGTCCAGCACGCTAGACTATCGTGCATCCCACTAAACTCAAAAATTAAACAAATCCTAACCAAAGATGGAACAATTAATGTAATTCCTAACCCTATTAAAAAAACAATCACCAACAATGCTGTCACTTTCTGCAGCACATTCTCTCAGCCAGAACTTGATGATGTCTAGCCAATCCAGACACCTTACAGTTTAATTTCCGTTAAGCACTTTTTAAATTTAAAACAATCACAGCTACATTGCATAAAAAGTTAATGTATTTAGTAATTAATCTTTTTAGTAAGCAAGTGTCAAAAATCGTACTTCATCGTCAAGTTCTTCTTCCTCTTCTTCACTCATTTCTTTCTCGGAGTCACTGCGTATGACCCTACAACAACCACCAGTAAAAATTACATCAAACCAAACATTGGGTTACATCACTACCAGTCAAAGATCTTTCCATTTAATCATGATCCTAAGTTGTCAGGTCAGAAGCACCTCTAAGGAGCTTTCTTGAATATGAGCTATATAATTGTGCATTTATGACTATGAATACTCATTATTAATTATGCAAGTTATGTCAGAAATGAGTTTATCCTCCACCAAGTTATGTGTGCAAATATGTATGTATTTATGTATGTATGTATATAAGTACACATTTATACAGCACCTTTTAAAAACTTCTCAAAGGTGCTACACAGAAAGAGTCTACAACAGAGCCATGCATTTACGAATCAGTAATTATGTTACCCTCTGTATTACACAAAATAATTTGCAGTAAAAATAAGTCACCAATCCATAAACTTACCCAACATCCTGTTCATCGTCTGACTCCATTTCTTTTCGATTCTGGAGCCTTCGTAACCGGACATCATCCTCGTCTTCCGATTCCATCTCCTCCCTTCGGTGCTGAAGTCGTCGGAGTCGGTGATCCTTTTCGGCATCTGTTTTTGTCTGCTCAAATCCATCTGATTTCAGCTTTGTCAGGCCGCTGAGATCGATGTCCTCATCCTCGTCACTTGACTCTGGCGCATAATCTGGCCTGTAGGAAATAAATGAAGTGGGAATGAGCAGAAGAGATGATAAACAGCAAAGATTGTGATAACTGCACAAGTTTCACAACAGATTTTCTGTTTCAGTTTGCTTACACAACGTACCCTGACTGCTCTTTCTCCAACTTGCCGAATTTCTACAGAGCTTCCTAATTGTTTAACTATAATTTCACCTGAAGTGACCTTTGACTAATACTTTCTGCATTAGGACAACATTTCTGTAAAAGTCATTCATTAGTTAGAGTCCATGTGTCAATATGGTGAACACAAACTTCAGCCAAACAACATACATGAAAATACATTATTTTCATCGTCGTTCAGACATAATTTTACAAGTTAATTTCATCATCATTGTTATCTTCGTTCTCATCAATTTGTAGTTATTTGCATTGTTCCTTGCCATAAGCACCCTCATATATTTAATTACTTAATTAATTAATTATCCTTGTGTATTTAATTGTTTTCATCTCCACTCATCACAATTAATGTTGTTTTCACAGAGTTTGCATCGTGAAACTGAACTGCAACAACAGTTTTTTACACAACGTTTCTTAATATAGTTTTTAATAATTTTCTAAATATTAATCATTTTGATACATTAGTACTTACATACACATATACATATATGTACACATACATACAGATATATACATACATATATACAAACACTGGTATTACCTAAATATCTGGATTGCATTACAATATGTAGACTGTTTGCATAAGAAATAAAAACAAAAAACAAAGGAAAAGAAATGCAATAAAGGTAAAATCACTGTTCAACGAACAAGAACTACATACTACCTTTTTCCAGAAACATATCTGGAGACCTTAACTTTCTCCATGTAGAACTGACCTGAAACAAGAAATAAATAATAAAAGTTAGAGACTTGAAAGATAAATATAATTTATCAAGAAAACCTGTTCGTTAAGATTAGCATTAGTTTAGGTTATAAAACATCTTACAGTATCATAAGTTAACAAAATAACTAACAAATATAGGAACAAAACTCATTTTTCTAAAAATATTGTGAAATATGTTTAAAAAATCTTTAAAGAACATATTAGGAGATTTAACTAGAGACTAGAATTAGGTAATTCATCGCTTTAGGTCGATTGGGGACTCAATTTATAAAGAGACGTTAAGCCATGACCTACCCTTTTCTGTTCGAACAGGGACGGCTCCTGCCGTCGACATGATTGGAATCTTGCTCATTTTGAATCTAGCCAAACAAAAACAAAACAAACTCACTAAAAGCATAATCTCTGTTTATGCCAATCTTGTTAAAATTCAGCTTAAATCTTTATTTCTTTCGCAATTTGTGGTATTTCACATAAATACTCAATATTTTGTAGTTTTGTTTGAACAAACTACATTACACACTGCAAGCAATGACACTTGACTGGCACCTTTAAGTGCTAAGTCAAAACCAAAACATAACAAACCAGGGTACACCTAAAGACACGGTAGCTTGTGGTCACCCTACTTGTAAACAATATCGCCACCCCAGACCGCGAGAGAAATTAGAGCGGTGCAAAGTACTGGAAGGGCTATCAAAACTTTTCAAACCTGAATTTAATCGTAATCTCGAAATTTCTACTGCGCCCAACGAAAGCTAGATCGTGTGAAACAGCTTATTCACAGGCAATATAACAATAGCAGCAATACAAGGTGTCCACGCCAAAAAAAGGACCAATAATAAAAGTCACACGACTCTCGAAATGCTAGCAGTCGATTCTGTAACAGAAATTGTAAATTAACTTACAAGTGGCACTAATTTTTCGGATTTTCGGGTTTTACACAAACCAATCGGTCTTACGGTAACTCTCACATTTTCAGTAAATTCAAGATTTAAAATTCTCTGCGCTCAAAGACTTGATTTCTACTAAGATGCGATTTTATTAAATTAATCTCTTACCTTTAATTGTTCAGCCGTTTATTAAAAAATAAGAATTATTTTTAAACGCACCTAAACTACAACATACACACGAATGAGATGAAGTCTCTGTTGATAAGTAAGCAAGTAAGCTCTGAAAATGAGAATCTGTTAGAGCTGAGCCCGAAGATTTAAAAATCTTTGGCTGAGCCTAGCACTAACTTTCTTATTTCTCTGAAGATACTAATTATGTTCTCTTTAGTCTTCTGGCAACCTAATCTTGGTCTTCACACGGTATCACTGGCAACGGGCATCTTGACAACCCCTCTAATCTTCGTTATCGTAATTCCAAGATTTATACAGCGCCCAACGAAAGCCGCGCCACGGGGACTAGCTTATTCACAGGCGCTCAGTCAAAACAAAATCGATAGGCGAAAAGGGTTCGGTTTCAGGTCAAGATCCGAATGCCACGCCGATAGACAGCGTGGCAGCTATGGGTGGTGGTGTTTGGGGTTTGAGAGGAGAGAGAGATAAGAGAAAGAAGGAGTGTCAGTATAGGATCTGTGAAAGAGGAATGTTTTGAGTTTTGAGTGAAAGGCCGAAGCAGAAATTGCAAGACAACGCTCGTGAAAAAACTGGTGCCCAGCACTTAGTTTTTGAGTAAAACTTTAGCAATTTCGAGTTCAGGTACGATCATTTACAATTGCTAACAATTTGTCTTGTAACTGTCCTGGATCATCCTCAAATTGCAAAAAAATCTTGTTTGGTGAAAATTATTCCCATTTCAATTTAATGAAGCCGATTTCGGCAGGCAGCTTTTGAGCTGTTGAAGTAGACGTTACACGATGCATACAATATGCTATTATTTCATTGCTAATCTCAAATGTCCGATGGTAAATACATTTATTTACTGCACTCAGTAGGCGCGTAAGATCAGTAAATCAGAATCTGAAACACAAGACAAGTGTTAGCGAAAAACTTGTCCAGAACAGCGTCCGATCAGTAAACTCGTACTCGCAATCGTCGGACTACTGGCCTAGTTAGCTACATCAGTAAGCGCGTACGCCAAGGAAGCCTCGGTGCGCGAGGATCCCAGGTTCGCGTCCCGGTCGTGGCTTATTTCAGAGATTTGAATCTCGGGCTAGTACGGTCCGTGCGCGGGGACCTTAAATGGCGTGTAGCGGTGATGAAGGATCTCACCCGTGCGCGGGTGGAGGCCATATCGGCCGCTTTAGAAAAACGTATACAATTTACTACAGACCCAGCACGCTACCGAACTTATCACTGTGCCGTACTGGATGACTGAAATCTGGACAGCGGGATAGTGCTCTACTAACATTGCGTCGAATTTGAACAATTATGATTAATTCATTGAAAAATGATCAGGGTCGAGGCCATACGGTAGCTACAGAAAGCGTGTACATTTACATTTAATTAAAGCCATAGAAATAAATCGAAAAGGCGCAGTCCACGTGTACGCATAACTATAGATTTCTCGGCCAACGGATATTCTGGGAAGTCTTATGCTTGGAAATGTTAATAACACTAGTTCCATCTTGCGATCTTTTTTAACCGCAGAAGAATTCCTTCCTGAAAGCAGGTCTCTCGTCTAGCGAATGCGAAAGCCTTTTTCTCTCGCTTGAAAAAGAGGAAGAGCAGCCCCCCCCAAGCCAACCCCGAGAGACAGCCAGGGGACTTCATTTTGCTTAGCCTCGTCATATGAGGGGGTGGCCAGTGCTCTCCCTCGCCGTCTCGTCTACCCATTGACACTGTACGGTGAATGTACTCATAATAGCTAAGTTAGTGCGAGGGGCGGAAGTGGAGCCGAAATAATGACATAAATTTTTGCCTTGGCTGGAATTTGAAACCCCGACCTTATGACTGACAGTCCAGGACGCTAACCACTAGATCACAGCTTGAATTTCTTGTGTTTTAGGGTTTTATAATTATATTAGGTTTGGCTGCTATTGTGGTGACTTAGGCTGTGAACGACAACATCCGAACACTTCCAACCTATGGCTGCCTCAACCTTCCTGAGTTCACCTAGTTTGGCCCATTCTCAGTTGTCCTGGCCTTGCCTATTCTCTGTTGTCCTGGCCTTGCCTATTCTCATTTGTCCTGGCCTTGCCTATTCTCATTTGTCCTGGTCTTGCCTATTCTCTGTTGCCCTGGCCTTGCCTATTCTCTGTTGCCCTGGCCTTGCTTATTCTCTTTTGTCCTGGTCTTGCCTTGACTGATTTGGCCTCGTCTGATTTGGCCTGTCTTGTCTGGTCTCAGGTTGCCTGACCTTAGTTGAGCTTCGTCTCACCTTATCTTTCTTTATCTTCCTTTACTTCACATTACTTTACCTTATCATACTTTACTTTTCTCAACCTTACTTTACCTTACGATTTCTTGCCTTGCACTGCTCGACCTTAGGCCTACCTTGCCACACCTTACTGTCGGAACCTCTGAACGCGAGTTTGACGAGAGATATAAATAGAGACGAGAGTATATTTCTGGCTTCAGTGGAGGTTAATGAAAAGATAGGCATAAGAAAAAGATCATTAAATAAGTAACGACGACAAAAGCTTTGATCTTTAAACTTCTTTATCCATGTATTAATTATCATGAAATCGTTTACACTATGATTCTATTAAAAGTCTACATAAAAGTCTACGTATATTGCCATAATATACATTATGTAAACATATACATCATTGTGTGCATATATATATTGTGTCTGTGCACGCTTACAACAAAGATCTTAGAGTCTTAAGACTCTAAAATCTTTGCTTACAATCTGTATATAATTACATTAAGAAATCGTAATCGTAATCCCGAGATTTCTACAGCGCCCAAAGAAAGCTAAGTCGCGAGAAATAGCTTATTCACAGTCGCTCAGTCAAAACAAAATCAATAGGCAAAAAGGTTCGGTTCCAAGTCAAGATCCAGAAGTCAGGCAGTCAGATAGTCGGACGGCTACGGTGGATGGTGCTTGAAATTGAGGCGAGAAGAGAAATAAAGTGGAAGAGGAAGAATACTTAAGGATAAGATTTTTTGGAAAAGAAATGTTTTCAGTCTTGAGTGAAAGACCAGAGCAGAAACTGAAAGAGGTGAAGTGTTGGTGATTTGGTATGATGGATCAGATAATTGTCGTAAATATGGCGGGAGTTTATTCCAGAGGGGTGGGGCAGCTATGGCTATGGAGCGATTACCAAATTTTAAGGATGAGGTGACGGGAAGGCGTAGAAGTGTTAGGCCAGACGAGGAGCGGGTTGAACGGAGTGATTGGATTGTAAATAATTGACGAAGATAGGAAGGTTGGGAGGATTGAAATGTGTTGCAGGTAAGGGATAAGACTTTGTTCTCTATTCGTTCTGGTATTTTAAGCCCGTGAAGTGATTTGACAACAGAAGTTAGGTGATGATGTTTGGGAGTTTTGGTGACAGCACGAGCAAGTGCATTCTGGATAGCTTGAAGGCAGTTTATCTGGGTTGTGTCAATATTGAGGAAAATTGAATTGCGGTAGTCAAGTTTTGCATGGACTATATATGTGGCAATGGTAGATGCAGTTTTGAAGTCAAGCATAGGGTGGATTTTGCGAAGGTCGCGGAAGTGCATTAAGCAAGAGCGGGAAAGATGGGTGATACTGTAGAAAAGAAACTGTAGACTGCGAACGCTGTTGTAACTGTATAGGTCTGCGTGCACCGTAGATGACCTACACTGTCTGTCTGTTTGTCCGTCTATTTGTCCGTCCGTCTGTTCTTTGACCTGCTGCCTCTGAAACTCTTATGAGAAATCACGACGTATAATTCAAGAAATGTCGTATTTTTATATGGTGCAGTTGGTACTATTTACCCTTTCGATTTGGCCCTGAATGGTTCTTTTAGTCTTGTCATCAATCCCCATCCACTAGGGGGTGGACTTGAGACCGGTTTATTATGGAATTGACCCAGGGGGCCTTTTGAAGTACAGAGACGGGGAAAGAATGGTACAACTTAATTGTAAATGAACATCTTTTCCTATAGCGGCCGTATGGTCTCGACTCTGCTCATTTTTCAGTGACTGTAGGGTGAGATACTTCATCACAGCTGCCCGTTTGAATGGGCGCCACGCCATTTAAGGTCTCTGTGTACGGACCGTGCTAGACGGGGCTTTAAATCTCTTAGGTATAGCCACAACTGGAATACGAACCGGCATCCTCACACATAGAGGCGCCTTTACGTGCGCTTTAACCAGTGTAGCTAACCAGGCCATTAAAGTTTGGACACTGAAAATCGCCTAAAGCAGGCATGGAGGAACTCTGGCCAGCGCCCAAATTTGGCCCCCGATGTTATCTCAGTTGGCCCGCGTGTTTACCAGACACTGAAATGTCTGCATTCGACAACAGACCAATTCAGTCTTGATTCCAGTGTTTGTTTACATTTTCAGAGCATGAAGTTATTTAGTTTTAAATAGAATTTATATTCAATTGTCATACTATTAGAAGTTCTCACAATAACAGAATCAAGTTCATTGCAGCGGAAACTGGAAGATGATGGTAGACAATTTTAAACTAGAATCGACAAAAATACTTCTCGCAGTGGTGAGTGGGAAGCGTTTGTGACTGTTTTGTAAGAAGTCTACTAGTGTAGTAAAACTATAATATTCAGAGGCATTTTGCAATAGTGCGAAAATCAAATTGTTCACAACTTTGGGAGTACTGATGAGGTAGGAACAAGCGAAACTTTGAAAGTTTCAAAGTGAAACTCCCGAGACAGAGCTATAGAGTGTTGCCTTCCCTAATGAAGCGGCCAATCTTGAACCTCTGTTGTAGAGAACGGACTCTGTGGTCAGAGATGTATGGAACGGGCAGCTTACGTTGACAGTAGAAGAGGGAGTGATGTCGGTGGCTCCGAGCGTAGAACTGGGCTGGAGTCATCCCCGCCCGGCGAAGTTTTGCATGGACCGCGACAAAACCACATTCCAATGGCGAATTTGTGAAAGAATGCTTGGTCGCAACCGCGCAACTTTTGATGCCAGACAAGGTAGACCTACAGGCAAATCATATCATTCGAATTGTTCGCCCCAATTCCCCTCATATTAACCGTTTTTCTTCAGCCCGAAATACCAAAAAACTCAACACGGGCTTTGGGGCGGAGCTCCCTAGACTCCCTGAACAAATCCTACCAGACCCGCTATATCATTTCCCTTTGCAAGTTTGGTCCGTCGTTAATAAAGTTTCCCCAGACCTGACCTATAATTTAAGAGAGGGTACAGAACCTCGTAGGTCCATGACATCGCTGTAGTTTTTGTGTAATTGCGTAGACTTCTGCAGTGTACAAGGAAAGTCTTTCGATTCGTTGTTGAACAGTAAATGCAGACTGAACAAGTTTTTTTCTGGTTGAACGATAATTGCTGTAGCACACGAGTATTACTTTTTAATACGCTGAATAATTGTTACGTTTGACTGGTTTTTTGCGCCGACAGTGTACCGCTTGACTGGTTTAGCTGCGGAAGCTGCAAAAGCGTTACAGTTGACTAGATTTTGCAATCGTTCCGAATGGCTGGTTTTCGAAGTGGAAGCGGCGTTCCACTTGAGCGGTTTCACTGGAGCAGTGAGGTATCGACGGAGTCGATCGACGGTGGGCTGTTGTCGGCGTCGCAGCAGCGGATGTCGATGAAGTTCAGGCCATGTTCCTCGTTCTGGAGATCGAAGGCGGCCAGCGCTATGCCGCTGATTCCGTTCGTCTTGAGGAGCGACTGGATCGACATCCTCCGGCGCCTCAGAAGATCATCGTCATCCTCCGCGTGATGCGGAATCTGCTTCTGATGCAGATTAGATCGTCGCAGTTTCCTCGGAGGAAGGATGGCAGGCACTGTCGAGCGCACCCAAGAGGTCGCTTCTCCAAGTCGATCTTCCACTCCTTCCTCTTCCTCCTCTTCTTCCTCCTCCTCCTCCTCCTCTCTATCTCCGTCCTCCTCTTCGTCCTCATCGTCTTCCTCCTCAGTTGAAATCATGCTTCCGTTTCGCATTTCCTCCAGTTCGCGTGCGCTGCAGTGCGGGATCTCGAGGGCAATGGTCGAGTGAAACCGCGAGTAGTCGATGAGGTACTGGCAGCTTTCCCGCTGGAACGAAACCAGTCGCTCGAAGCGGTGGCCCCATAGGATTTCGTCGGGCAGGTAGGAGGTCCTCGCCTGCGTAGTCATCCCGGTCGACTCAACGATTCCCTCGAGTACGACGACCAGTTCGAAGTTGCTCTTCAAGAGGTCCTCGGCGGACAGCTCCCAGAGCGGACTCTCTTCGTTGATGCGGTGCTCAACGATGACAGGCCAGACCATGAACAGCCGGCCCTCCGTCTCGCCGTCTCCCAGCTTGAGGTCATACTGGTACAGGGGTATGACCTCGCCCTCCTGCGTCACCCGTTTCTTAATCATTATGGCCCGGACGTGCGCCTCCACGATGTGCGACTTGCGCATGTCACCGACGCGAAACAACAAACACATCTGACCGTCGCGCTTACAGACGACAGCGTTCTTGCTAAACAGGAGTGTCTCTGCTCGCTTCTTAGGTCGTGACAGCTTCGCGAACACGAGTCCCGTCATGAGCGCCTGGATGATGACGCCGAAGCAAGACTGGAACATCATGACGAGGATCGCCTCCGGACAGTGCGGATTGGTGTGTCGGCTGCCGAATCCGATCGTCTGCTGGGTCTCGATGGAAAAGAGAAGCGCCGTCGTGAAGTCGTAAACCTCCTCGACGCACGGGCGATGACCCGGCTGCCCGTAGTTCTGTAGGTCGCCGTGCGAGAAGCAGATAAGCCACCAGAGCAGGCCGAAGATGAGCCAGCTGAGCATGAACGCCAGGACGAAGTTGAGTAGATTCCAACGCCATTTGATGTCAACCAGGGTGGTAAAGATGTCTGCCATGTAGCGCTGCCTGCGTTTCTTTATATTCGCCCGCGTCACATTACACTCGCCGTTCTTGAAGACCAGGCGCTGTTCCGGTCTACGTGACCTCACCCTGACCTCAGCTTTGCCGTCTGTGCCGTTCGCGGGGTACTGTCCGACCCCGCTTCCTTCGTCCGAGTCCACGACCCCGGCAGCAATGCCGCGGCGCTTGGCGTACGGCACGAAGAGGCTCTGCATGCGATGCGGAACGGCCTTCATCCTTGGCTGGATGCCGTCATGGTTTGATGACTTCTGGCCTGCTGACGTCATCGTGGTCAACGTCATTCTCGAGTATCCGGCACGCTTCGGAGCTGACATTGCTCTGCGCCGGGAAAAGTCATCGAAGGGTCACTTTTTCACATGACTTTTCACATAAACTCGTCACATTTCCGACTATTCCTTATCTGAACCTGTCGCATTTGTAAGTTTGGCGATTTCACATGATATTTCAGTTAAACTCGTCACATTTCTTAGTAGGTCTACTGCTGTTTCTCGTGATTTTCATTTCTTAGTAAGACTGTTTCACATGACTCCTCACCGGAACTTGTCGCAAACAAAATGAAAGTATTTCTTATCTGTATAGGCGCTAGAAAAAATCGTCATTTGAGTTATGTGAATAGAGTATTTCACATAGACAAATGCGATACACACGAGGAATACCCAAGCAAGCCTAAATGACCAATTTTTGCAACCCTAGCAGAGTATCCATGCATCGGTTTTGCAAAACAGGGCTACTTCACATAATCATTTCACATTATCGTATCTTTGCTAACTGCTTCACATGATAATTTCGCGATGCTCTTTCCAAGAGCCATTTTCATTCACAGACTACGGTAAATCGCATAACTATTTCACAAATGAAATGTCTACAGAATCATTTAAAATCCTCGCTTTGTTATCCTATCTTGTGTTAACTGCCTTATATGACAGTTTCATGCACGGCTGTTTCGCAGCAGACGACGCTTAGCACTCGAATAGCACCGTATTCTGGATAGGCTATCTACAGATATAATATCCTAAACGTCGTGTAGTAGCACTTTCGTATAACTATTTCACACAACTATCACACTTCTTTAAATCGCCTAACTACTTCACATTGTTATAGTGAGAATAGCATTCGAGTAGATATGACAACTATTTCACTAATATCTTTCCCAATATCATATCACAAACAGCATCCCTTATTTTTGTCCCGCCTTGTAATCGACCGCGCAGACGGCTGCAGACGCTTCTCGAGCTGCGGCTACCCGTCGACTCTCTTGTCGGACATAGGCCTATCCTCTCTTTTAAGGGGTTTCCGCACGAATCGCTTGGCCCCACTAATCAACGCAGGACGTATCTGAAGTGTCGTTTTAGTGGCCACAGCAGCAGTAGCAACCCATCTTCCTCCTCTTTCTCCTTCGCATCTTCATCCTCTTCTCCGCATCCTTCAGCTACTGACACTGCTGCTAGCGATGCAGCAACGCCTACTTGACCGTCGCTAAGTAGAACAGCGCCGGCCGCACCTACGATGCTTATGGGTCTCCTCAGCCCCGCCGGGCGCCGATACATCCAAGATGCGGGTGTGGTGCCAAATTAAACCCGATCGAAACAGTTCCGGAAATGTTGTGATTGGTCTACGTGACCATGCATAACTGCAGGACGCGCGGAAATTTCTTTCTAAAATATCGTAATCGTAGACTTGAGATTTTTACAGCATCCAAAGAAAGATGAGTCGCTTATCTGCAGGCGTTCAGTCAAAATAAAAGCGATAGGCAGGTAAGGTCAAGTTCGGTTCTGGGTCATTTTCCAAGGGTCAGGCAGGTAGAGAGTCAGACGGCTGCGGTGTACGGTGTTTAGAAATGGAGCGGCGAGAGAGGTAAGGAAGAGAAGGAATCATGATAAGAGATTTGTGGAAGAGTGTTTCAGTTTTCCGGCGCAGATTTCAAGAGGTGCTTCATTCATCAAAATCGTGTTCTATCCTAATTACGACTGCATAATTGCAAACTGCTTGGGCTTCCATTTTTTTTCACTTACTAAAACATTGTTTCCTATCAAATTTTGCTATCAGCAATAAGCTACTTTGAAATAATTCGTTTAACCTACGATTCCTCGCTTAGCCGATGGACACATGGCGTGTTAACAAATGTCTTACTACTACTTACTTACTTGTGCCAAAAGTGGCGGAGTCGGACTGGTCTTCGCTCTTGACCCAATCTGGCACCACACCGGCTGGCGGCCAAGCCGAGACTGCGCAGTTGCCTCTGCGTTGGACGCTTGCTACATCCACCGTCAGAGACGCGGATCGATGCCACACAGCGGGGCACCAGTGTCCGCACTAACGAGCGAGCAATGCACCAGCTTCAGGCGACGCACAAGAAATGATGATTGGTTATACATATTCTGATGCAGGCACCCGCGCGCAAAAGAAGACCACAAATGGGTTAACGCACCGAATGGGGTACTCATCAGAAGTTTGGGTTAACTCTGGTAATGTAATCAGTGCAATGTGGTGCAAAATTTCTTAAGCAGCAAAATGATACGATTATTCATAATTGCTCGATCAAAACGAAATTGATGACGAAGTTTGGGCCTGATTTAGAGTTAAAATCCCACTTTCACGCAGATTCAAATATGTAGTCTTGGCATTGTTTGGTATTCGTGATTAGGTTAATAGATATACTGCCAGATGTAGGCTAGTTAAATGTAAAAAGGTTAATGTACACGTTTTCCTATATAATGTAAACGTAAATGTGAAGTTTTTCTGTAAAATGTAAAATGTAAATATATGGGTTTTATATAGCGACCGTGCGGCCTGGACCCTGCTCATTTGTCAGATTTATGTTAATCTGTTTTTAAGCTTTGGCAAGACTAAAGCCCCCTGTCTGTCTGTTTGTTTCCCTGTCTCGTTTTTCTACCCCTCCCTCTCATCTCTCTTCTCCCTCTCCCTCTCTCTCTCTCCCTCTCTCTCTCTGCATCTCTGTATTTCTCTTCTCTGTTTCTGCCCCTTTCCCTCTGCCTTTTCCTCACCCTCTTCTTTTCCATCTCCTTCCATTTCCCATTCTTTTTCTATCCATATCTCCCGTTCATACTCCGTCTGTCAGTCTGTATCTGTTTTGTTTTCGCGAAACCGGTAGCAATAATCTCGGCACCCAGTGCGCTTTACCCTTTCCACATAGACAGCTTTTCGCAATCTCGATCGATAAGAGGGTCGACGTTGTATACAAGGACAAGGGGCTCGCACGCTGGGCGACTGCGAACACACGCTGTACAAACGACGCTTCAGTGTGCGGTGGCCTTTAATCGCAGCGCACCCGGAAGTATGCCCAGCCGAAGCATGCGCAGTCGCCTGTATTGACAAGCGGACGACACTGGCTGTCGAAATCCGCTTGATGGCAAACAGCATGAAGCGATAAGTATGAAGAGATTCCAGGGAGAGGACTAGAACACCGTAGCCTCCTTAAATAGTAGGTATCGTTACAACGCGGAGTCTGAGAAGACGAGTTTTATCCAGCCTGATAAAATGACTTCATGACGTCATTATAGTGCAACGTCATCTTTAGAAAATAACGTCACGGAATTCCTATATTTTATCCAATCTTAGAAAAATTACTTCGCTGGTCCCAAAATTTATATTTTCATCCAGCTTTAGAAATAAACTCATTATGTCATCATAATGCAACATCCGCTTTTTAAATTACGTCATTATGTTTATCAAGTTCTTATTAGGCGACGGACACACTAGTACATAACCAGAGCTACAGTAACAGTGAATGTAATGAACTTGTCGGGTGGCCGCTTGTTCTCGACGCTGGAAGGTGCAGTGATGTTACGACATCGAGATAGGTTAGTACTCGGATGGGGCCCTTCATCCTATATTGGATTAGGACATACATAAATATATATATGTATATATATACAGTATGTATATACGTACACATATATTTACATATATAGATAAGCACACACACTGGATATTTTAATTCGTAACGATATAAAGGCTGTGCCACAACCAATCCATCACAAATACCCTATAGCCCAAACAAACCTCGCCTGGAAAGGACTTACCATGCTAGTTACCATGCTGCGTGGTATTACCTGTTATGGCTTAGCTCAAAGCTCGGACAGTCCAGTGTAGGCAGTCTTGTTCTTTTCCGGTCTGTGCTCATCGATTCACTCGCCAGAGGTCGTAGATTTTCAGTTGCTGTAGCGCATGACAACAGAGTTAAACTGTAGCAGCGCCATAGTTTTCTCAAAAGCGGCGATATTTAAATTTCTTACTGACCACCTACATCTCTTAGCTTGCCTAATGGCGCTCTAGAAGTTATAGGATTTGATTGGATCAGATCGAGCTTATGCTACAATTTTGCTAGACCTATCATGGAAAGCGACTTACAAATTATGTTGTGAGGCCAATGGCCTTACATCTCTTGGCATTACACTACGTCACATAACGTCACATTACAACAAATCATATTACACTACTCGACGTAAACTGTGCATTAACTATTACAGAGTAACTGAATATCGCAGTAATGTATGTGGGTATTACAATAACGATACTGTTTTCATTCTAGCTTGCTGTGAAGCAAATGCGTCAAAATACGAGCACAAAACACATGTGCTATGGATTGGCTTCCTGTTCAGCAAAGAATTTTTTCAAATTGGGGCTCATATTTTATAAAACATTGAACTCTTGCCAACCAATGTGCTTGAAATCATTCCTCATTCCACAGACCTATCATTATACAGTCAGATCATCTGAATGTCTTTCTCTAGTCATGCCTAGTCAAGTCTAGAATTGTTCTTGGTGAACGAACTTTTTCGTGTGCCGGACCTAGATTTTGGAACTCTCTCCCGGTATCTGTTTGTTCTGCTAAGTCGCTTCTGTCATTTTGTTCTCAGCTTAAGACTTACCTTTTTCAAATTGCTTATCCACTACAGGCTGCGTCTCTGTCTCATTGGACTGACCTTCTGAATAGTGACCTGATTGCGGATTGGCTTTGGTGCGCCGTCGGTTGATGCCTTGTGCGTTAGACACTGGCGCGATAGAAGTTACTAATTACTAGCCTACTTAATTCACTGGAGAGATAACTCGATGAATCAACATGACATTATACATGAACAATAGGACATTTTTATACACGAATTATTTGTTTAATTGCTAAAATTACAAGCATTTTAGCAGCAAATATATATTTAGTCAACAACGATCACAACCATTTAGAAACAATGAAATTCTAATCGTACCATGCTAAAACCACACCCAACATTTTATTAAGGTATATAAACGTCATGCAAACAATATGTAGCCATGTTGTACTAGTAATTGAACATTTATATAGCGCCTCTTTAGGAAAACTGACAGCTCTACATTTACTGTGACCAAACAAATTTGGAAGTCATGGAGGACGACGTTTGTGATGTAATCCAGCCACTTGCAATTGTAATTGTAATTTGAAACTTTTATAGCGACGGTGTCTAATGCATAAGGCATCAACCGATGGCGCACCAAAATCAAGCCACAGTCAGTTCAATATCCAGAAACCTAATTTGATGAATCAGAGAGGCAGTCTATGCAGGAAAAGCCAACTGAAAAAGATAAGTATTAAGTTGATACCGAAATGATACAAGAAAATGAGCAGAACGAACAGACATTTAGGTCCAGCAGCCGAAAAAGCTCATCCACTAAGAACAGTTATAGTTTTTGGCACAACCATACAAAGACAACCAGATAACTTGGTTGAATAATGATAGGTCTGGGGAATGAGGGCTGATTTAGAGTACAGTGGTTGATTAGTGTTAACTGTTTTATAAACAAACCAGCAAGAAGCGAGTGAAAGTAATCAAGGCGACTGGAGACCAGTGCATTCGCCACAGATATCCTTGAAGACATGGTAACATAACGCCTAATTCAGTGTATGTTACGAATATAGATGTATGATGTCCAATTACGTAGTCGGTGAGAGACGGTAGAATCAAAAACAACGCCCAAGGTAATGACCAGTATACAGAATCAGAATTTTAACTGGTCCAGAATTTTCTTCAGTTTGGAAACAAATGTTGCTGGTATAAGTCAGTCAGTCAGTAAGTCAGTAAATAAGTAAGCAATGCATTTGTTAACAAGCCATATGCACCAGCACATATGAATGAAATGAAAAGCAGCACCAGGAAATAGGTAAAGCGAATGGGCCTGAGCCAAGTTTAAAAAACAGATCAGAATGCAATGATGCGTGTGTGGATTGAATAACAGACCTGTCTCTACTATTTGGCACTGAGTAGTTACAATAACAATAAAAAATGCGAAAACTAGCACTGCATTGGCGCAGCCATAAACAGAGCCACAGAAATTAAAATCATTAGGAAAAAACACCACCACGGCAAATAAAAAAGGCGTGACCTAATTAAGAAAAGAGCAATTCTTCAGTTCACTGACGACTGATGAACGCAGGCGAATAAGAGTGCCAGCCATGTTAGTGTGGAGCTAAAAACCACAAATTAAGAGATTGTGTTTGGGAAGCTTGCTGTGCCCATGCACATCATGAAATCAGAAAACACTTGTACGATTATTCAGTAAAACCTGCACTTTAGATGACTGTCCCCGATCGTTGCAAAAGGCATAGCCTGAGTGTCTTTGATAGATATGGCCACATTAGTGTTTGTCGAAATCGTGCTTTACTGTTAACATTGTACTGTCTTAAAACAATGTTTGATAACTGCAGACAATTGTAGACCACAGAAAATAATTGTACGAGATAGAAATAAAAACTTTTAGCTGACATATTAACTTGCATTTAAGACACGGACCATTATGCTGAGATTTGGCGACTCTATGACGGGATCCATAATGCTTCCACCTGAGTTCTTTCTTTGAAACTTAGTAATTTAGATCCGCTAGTCTGTATATTTCATAAGCTGGTGATGATTAAAAGATTACTTCAGTATTCAGTATTAAAATACATTTTGTGCTGTGTGCTAAAGAAAGAGACTTTGATATTCAATATTAAAGTAGTCTGTGATACATGTGCATAGTGTTTTTCTCGTTCTGTGGTACAATGAATTCTGTGGACGTATACGAGAGCGATTTGCACGCATTGCCATTCTATGCTTTTCAGTGCTATCGATTCGCATCAAGGTGTCGTCCTGTGGGAAGAAAATGGCGGCTATGCAATCCAGATAACCGAATTACCACGACACTTCCTTTTCGGTAATGGCTGCGTTTTTCAGCTCACACGCGTCTGCGATCTCTCCATGACGTATTACTGACGTCGACCTCAGAAATGTCGGACGTGAAATTTGTCTGGATTATTGTCCATGCGCCCACAAGCAATATGCGCAAGACGCGAGATAATCATCCTCAAGGAATATTGCTATCATCATTGTCGTCGTTGTCGTCTTCACAATCTGGACCTTTACTGAATAGTATTCCTTTCGTATGGTTTTCACTAATCAACCTCAAAATTAATCAACCAACCTCAATGGTTTGCACAGAACAGAAGTTTCCCCCTAAAATTAATGCATTGAGAGGCTTGCAAAGGTCTAAAACTCGCCAGCTTTCACGTCTGCACGGCCCAAGCAAGGTTTGCTACCAGAAACAGGTAGACTTGAACCACATTGATTTTTTTATGATATACCAGTCATCCAGAAATACAATCTCAACATTTAGGAATGCCAATATATAATGCGACATAAAACTACGAATATAACAACAATCGTGCATATAATCTATGCCGGACCAAATTAACACCGATTTGGCGAAGTTTCGTTAAGCGCACGGAGTACCACAATACAACCTTATTCTTTGCATAAAATACATAAAGACCTGGATGGAAACGAGGATACTGTCCTTCTGCTCGAAACTTCACCTCAGTTTATCGTAAAATACACCGGGAACTCCTTAAAACGCTACACTTTGGAGCCGTTTCGAATTAGGCCAACCGTGTGATGATGCGGTAGCGTCATAGTGGATTCCGTTTCAAGGGTTTCAAAGACACTACATTGCGCTTCGTACGTCTTGTATGGAGGTTACCGTGTATGTTCACCACTAACGTTAGACTTGACACACAATACTCGTATATCAACAACCATAACGCGAAAGAACAAGCATTGCAAGTACTGAAACTTAACGCAAGTGGTAACATATACAAACATTTAATATCTAATGCATAACAGTGCGGCAGAAATTATCCCAACATCGAGTAAAACTTCTACATGTATATAGCTAAATAAGCTGCTACGATTAATTGCACGAGTTACTTACACGAACACCCGTCAGTTAGGAATTAAAATATCCGTCAACTCATCTTAGACTCAAATACAAGAATAAAGTTAAAAACAGGATATACATTGCTGTTCATCACTTCGTTTCAATCTAGCTACCTGTTTATAATGCCGAATTATTCTGCATGACCCGCGAATGTCGAAAATGCGCTACAAAAGAATATAAACTCCGCATAATACATAGCAAACAAGTGTCACAATAAAAAAGGTTGTGCTAAAATTAGCCGGAAATGCGCTTTATACATAGCTGCAATGTTCATTTGCTTCCGAACGATTAATAAACAAAAAATAACGAAAATATACAAAGTTTTGAGAAACAACAGCTCGTATATGCCTCCGCACTACATTCACAGCTGCTGTAGGTAGTATTTGGGCTTTGATTGGGCTTTTCCGTCTTTACAGTGTTTGAAAACTTCCAAGACGCCATCGAAATACGAACACTTAATAACAACAGTAACATTATTAGCAAGTCAACGTGAATTATTGTTACGTATACACGAATGCACGATTGAAAAGTTGTAAACAAACAGTATATCTTGTATTGTATTTGTGTAAATATAATTTCTGACTGTTGCATATCTTCAGATCCTGCCTGTAAATATAGCTATAGTTATGTCGATCGAAAATACATAGAAAAATCCTTGTCTAGACCACTGAACAGCCCTATCAAGAAAAATGTACGTCAGAATGTGTACAATACACGATTGCAGGCTTACAGTTTAATAAAATTTACGGCTGACCTAAATTCGTGTTTAAATCTGATAAATGTTCGATCGGTTCTATGAGCCTGATCGAAATAAGTCAACAATTACTCCTTATTGCAACGGTTAAAACAGCCATACTACTGTTAGGCAGGTCATCTGGAGTGTGTAGCTAGAGACAGCCTAGATTGAAATTTAGTATTATAAAAAGCAGCTGCCAATATTTGCGTTGAAAGATGATTTGACAAAATACATCAAGTTGTATACTTCTGCAAATTACAAGATGTACATGCACTGTGAACTAAAACGAACTCTCAAATTATTGCTAAATTAACTTTATAGATATTTAAAATTTTCGATAAAACTAAACTATACTCGTGACTATAAAAGCAACTTACTGTAAAATTATAAACAGTCCCTGTTAAAAAGTAACATCACAGTGACGTCATTTATTAAAAATAACATTGTACAAAGACGTTTAGCAACTTTAGAGAACAAAACATTTGTAAGTTTTTGGCGAAAAATAAACTGTATGGAGTAAAACGCTGCGAACATAAATCCTAGCTAAATGTATAGTTAAATTAAATCTGTGATCATTAAACCAAAATTCTTCCAGTTTTTTGTCAAACAGGAATAGTTAATTGAATAATTCTGAGGTTAATTTTTCCGTTCACAGTGTACAGCCGTAATATTATACGTGGAAGTTAAACTGTAGGTCTATGTATGGTAGTATACGATTATTTGTGTATCCTATAAATGTCCGCTACATGTACCTGATTAGTTAATAATTTGCATATTATGCAGAACGAGGTTGAACGTGACAGTTTGCCATCTTGGAGCAAATTTTAGGTTAAAATTTGTGTCAAAAAACCATAGCATTTAATGTCGCAAGAGCCTGTTCAAAAAGAGATATGAAACGCTCAGCCTCGTTTAAATAAACTTCCAATTCTGACGTGACACTGACGTCAGCACAGATTTTAAACCATTTTGGCTGTTTCGCAATCTTCGTGTTCGATAACCTCCTTTCTGCGTCCGTCCAGGAAGTACAGAAGGGCGGCCAGGAGGATTACCAGGGCCCCAGCGATGCTGAGGAAGTATCCCCAGGCGAAACGATCGCCTTCACCGACCATCTGTATGCCCTTTGCATGGTTTGCAAAACCACCGTAGACCACGATTGACAGAGCAATCGGCAAGACTGTAATTGAAATAGCGTGATAAAATGTTTTAGGATGAAATTCTAGAAACAGCAACCAGCATTTTGTAGAAGTATTAATAACATAGTAATTTAGTAATCAGAGATGCCGAAGAGACCCTGCTGCGTTTGTGACATTTGGAAAGATATGGAAGAACAAGGATGCGGTGTAAGGACCGAGATGCCTCTATATGAAGCCACAGTATTAAGCACATTGCTGTATGGATCTGACGTCTGACCAATGACGGTGGTAACCAAGAAAGACTGGAGGTAGCCGCCATAGATGATTGAGGTGAATTCCGCGTATTTCTTGGCGTCATAAAATATCGAATAGAACTCTAAGAGAAAGGGCCGGATAGAAGGATATATAGAAAATCACTCGAAAGAGACGACTGAAATGGATGGACATGTCATTCGCATGGACAAAGAGAAAAGCCAACTAAACGATAAACTAAATCCCTGAAGGAAAGGAGGAGAGGAAGACCAAGAAAGAACTGGCCAGAGACCATCATAGACGGTCTGAGATGTCTGGAGATGCCATGAAGACTGGAGATAGACAGAGATGAATGGAGGAGCTCCGTCGCCCGAAGTGCAGACCAGCACAAAGGCTAAATGAGTGCCTTGGGGTGGTGTGGGTGCGAGGGGGACTCCTGCCTATCTAGCCTAATCTCCGAATTCTGCGACGCGATCGCTAGTGCATATAAGAATAGACGTTTTTTGAAATGTATACAGGCAAGAAATCTTATCTTTTCGAACTGCTTATCCTCCCTAGCCTGTCCACCGGTCTCTGGGACCTCACAAATCTATACCGGTTCTGCCCAATGAACTGTGATTTCGGAATGGGCCTTACTTCGAAGCGACCATCGATTGATGCCACATACATTGCGAAAACGGCGTTATATAATTTCCAAATTAGATTAGATTAGATCACATCAGATCACATGAGATTTGTCAGACAGATTAGATCAGAAACTTACATCCAATTAATGCAAATGCCCCAAGCACTGTTGCCAAAGCGACGGACTCTTTACAACATCGGCAGCACAGATAACATCCGCCGAGGAGTAAAGTGATCAGAATAAAAAGTAGTCCGATCGTAAACAATCCTTGCGCCGCCTTGTGCCAGTCTGTGCAAAGAAAAATGCAATTATACAAGCAAGAATCTATCAAGTTGTAAAAATCCTGCATATTTTTTCATAGAACAAAATCTAATTTGCCGCAACATACCATTAGACCTATGTTACAGAAAAACAGATGATAAGTTAACAGAAAAACCTGGAGAATATGGCTGTATAAGAAACCAGCTCACATGGGAGCTACAAATACATCTACAGTTAGGCCAACGGTTACAGTTACAATTGCTTACATACATTCATACATATCATGCGTACATACATAGATACATACATACATATCATGCGTACATATCATGCATACATACATAGTCATTGGTTAGTTATTCAGACACTTTATACAGCCACTTTAAAGTACCTCACAATCTAGCCATAATGACGTTAAAGTCACTAAGAAGGAAACTACGTCATTATGCAAATAATGCTCGGATAACTGAGTCACCACTGGCGAGCCCCCGCACACACAAAGATCCCACTGACGGAGTCTCATCCAGAGTTAACAGTCGACACAATGTTTGAACAAAACGTGTTCAGACTACGCACACGCGTAAAGCATACATTCATACATATATACACATACCTATATACATATACAGGCACACATTTCGTGAAACAATGAGTATGATCATGTTGACGACGATGACGTTGATGATAATGGAACGATGATGATGATGATGATAAAATTAATGACGATGATGATAAGGATGATGCTGATGATGATGCTGTCGCTGATGATGAAGATGATGATAAATGATGATGACGACGATGATGATGATGATGATTATGACAAATGATGATGAGGATGGGGATGAGGATGGGATGACAATAACAGCGATGATGAGGTAGATAAGGACGACTATGATGGTGACGACGACGACGATGTTGTTGTTTTTACCAAACTCTGGAAGAAGCGCAAACAAGATGCTGCCAAATGCGTCTGCAGGAGCCAATTTCAACATCCCTCATGTTCCCCTTTCTAATTCCCGTGCTCGTTGATGCGTGGCCCCCACATACACTTTTCTATCAAGTGCCTGCGAAGGCGACCTATTAATAGCGCTGACCCACCGGCGCCATTGCCGAGTCAGTTCGCGTACCTTTGAAGCCCATAAATTTTGTTTGAAGCCGAGATAGAGAACGGCGCCGACCGAAGATGGCTCTCCACAGCGCACAAGCCAACCGAAAATACCAATCAGCCAAAATTATATATATATATATATATATATATATATATATATATATATATATATATATATATATATATATATATATATATATATATATATTAATAACAACCTTAGACGCGTACGTGCGTGCGTTGTCCGGCGGTATGTACTTGATGACGAACGCCGGGCTATCTGCGTGACGAATGAAATGAGAAGAAGAAGGTTTTGTGTGATGGTGAACGCTATCTGGCGAATAATATGAGAACATAAAAAGGTTGTTTAGAAGAGGCGGCATGCTAGGCAAATGTTCTCAAAATTGGGACAGTTTTTGGCAAATGCTTTCATGGCCCGTAGCTACCAGGAAGCAACAGAGGAGCGATTATAGCCGCTTAAACGACAGGGTAAAGCAACAAACACCTAAGTTTTAGAAAGGTATTAGGCGTTTTTTTAATAAAAGGTCATCGGGTATTTTGTTCCTTATGTTATTAATTCGGTTAGGCCTACTAAAAATTAATTGTTTGCAGGGATTAATAAGCAGCCTTGAAGTTTTGAACCTTTGATCTGTAGTAACAGAAATGAAACATACTACATTGTATACTACTGAGTATTTCAGACAGAGTATATGAGTATATCAGACAGATATTGGGAGTGGCGTGTATGTCTAACGAGGTGCGAAAAGCCAGAGGTGTGGTCATGTGAAGAGGAGAGAGGAGGAAAGCTGCATTAAAAGAATTATGACAGCAGAGGTCTATGGACGCCGCAGTCGGGGACGACAAAAGAAGAGATGGGGAGACATAATTCAACAAGACCCAAAGCTCCTCAGACTGAAGAAGGAAGATACTGAAGATAGAAACATGTGAAAAGAAGGATCCACGTGGCTGATTCCTCCCCTTCAGAGCGATTAATTCCAGCCAGAAGAAGAGAGTATACAACTAGGAATTCATATGCTTAACAAAATCAGTGTCAAACAAGGCACAGTTTAATAACACAAAGAATTTTCTTCTTGCCAGTACAAAGATCTGTGAACCAATTACATTGTAATTATCAAAAGAAAAAGTTAGAACAACAATTAAATGCCCCTAATATGTCAACCTTGTGAAGTGACCTGAAATAAGTCTAAAACAAATCGTAATTAAACACAATTAACAGCCTAATTAATCACTAAAGTATTATGCTTAAATACAACATATAAATAATGCATAAAATTACGTGCAGGAATATTTTTGAAAAGTATTTTCAAATAGTATTTTTTTTGTGTTTTCAACTATTTTTTGTAAATATTTTATTTTGTATCTTCAAAATACTTTTTTGCACATCAGTGTCAAACACCCACATATACACATCTATGCAGAAGTTTACACGAAGTGGGGCAGGGTAGCATATTGCTCGGCTTGTAACGCGGAGAGTACGGGTTCGAGCCTCCTCCGAAACGATTACTGCGTATGGACCTTGAGCAAGTCCTTCACTTACAATTGCTTGGCGCCATCGATTAATGCTAGGCCATTAGAAAGCGGCGCCTAATAAATGCAGAAATAATAATAAAGAAGTGTCGTTTCCATCACGGATTCACTGTGTTTTGGACAGTTTTGTTGCATGCTATCGTGGCCTCCGCTGACTCCATAGTCTGGTCCACCTACAGACGGGGACAGGTATCCAGCTGAACACTCAAGATACCTACAGACCTACATACGCTATCTGCACCCGGGAAATCTTGGATTCGGTGGAGGAAGGGCGAAGAGATTTTTCGAGCGGCATCGACCGTCACCCACGGAATGGTCCTATAACCGACCGATGGGGGGGGGGGGGGGCGACGAAGATCAGTCAATAAATAAATAAAGAAGTAAACGTGGTATGTGTTTGTGTTTGCGAAGCTTCTCAAGCTGTATATGAAGCCGCGCAGTGGTCGGCCCTTCTTTTTGGAACAGACAGCTAAGCAACCTGCAACAGGTCCTCATGGTCTCTTCTCTGCCTCTATTTCTAATTATCTGACCCATCATACGAATTCAATATTTCTCTCTTGCAGTTTCTACCCAGGTCTTTGAAAGACTGAAAACAATCCTCTTCCACAAATCTTATTCTGATTCTTCTTCTTCCCCTTATCTTACTTTCCGGTTCAATTCCAAACACGATCCACCATAGCCGTCTGATTGTCTGCCTGCCTGACTCTTGGATCTTGACCTGTAACCGAACCCTTACTGCCCATAGATTTTGTTTTGACTGAGCGCCGGTGAATAAGCTGGTTCTCATTACTTAGCTTTCGTTGGGCGCTGTAGAAGTCTCGAGATTACGATTACGATTTAGCCAGAGTTTGAAGAACATTCTATTCAATGTTCGTGGTGTTGCCTTTGTCATCGCTCATTTGTTTCGAGCTCTCACTTGTGATTAGGTAATGACACCACGGAAAAATAAAAAATAGTATAAATAAACAATTATGGTGAGCAGTAATTCATCGGAGCCTGTCACATCATTGCTTTTGAAATGACTTCGGTGATGACGATGACGATGATGATGATGATGATGATGATGCTGGTGATGGTGAAGGTGATGGTGATGATGATGATGATGACAACGACGATGATGATGATGATAATGACGATGATGACGGCTACGGTGTTGATCACGCCGATGACGACGGTGATGATGATGGTGACGACAAAAAGAAGATGATGATGATGATGACGACGATAACGACTACGATGTTGATCATGCCAACGACGATGGTGATGATGATGATGACGACGACGACAAAGATGAAGATGATGATGACGACGGAAGCGGTCAGAGTCACCTGGAAAGTCTTTCTCCATCTGGAAATTGTTCTGCGCGAAGCAGCGGCAGACGAATTGCTCGTCGCACCTCAGCCACAATCCCTCGAACATCCGGCGCCCACCGGAGGTGACGTTGACCAGGGTACTCTCCTCTTCCTTCTCCTCCTCCTTCTCCTCGCCCTCTTTCCACACCGCCTTGACCTCCTCCGCCGCGTCGTCCGTCAGCTTCAGTTTGGATGCCATCACTTCGAGCGCATCCCTCTCTGGCGAGGTGTCGTTCTTCGCCTTGGGCTGTACCTGGTTGGATGGGGTAGAGACTGGAGGAGTAGGCGAGGAGGAGGTGGTGGTCAGAGGAGGTGCGGAGCTGGGAGATGGATCCTCGGATGACTGGGAGGAGGAGGAGGAGGAAGTAAAAGAGGTGGTGGATGAGTGGTACTCCATCCAGAAGGGAGACAAGAAGCCAATGCAGCATGCGAGGAAGGCGACCAGGAGAAAGAGGAACGCTGCGAGACGAAGAGCTGGAACGGATGAACACATTGTCTGTGATGAACTTTGACCTATATCGCAGGATATGCGAGTCTCCGATCCGTTCCACGGAACTGTCCCAGCGATTGGTTTCAGAATTGTTCCAGAGAATTATTCTGTAATCGGAACTGTTCCAGCGAATGGCTCGATACGTAACTGTTCCAGCGAGTGATGTTCCGCCGAGGAGTTCGTTACGGAACTGTTCTAACAAAGTGTTAGAAGAAACAAGGCTATGCCAGAAAACGGACAGAGGGAAACGGTTCCAGGAACTAACTCAAACTGGAACACGCCGACACTAGACGATTGTGCGGTGCTTTTGTGGAACGGTTCTTAGGATCTGGAACTCGCGCTCGTTGCGAGTTTCACAGAATCAAAGCCGATTTTAAAAATCGTTTAACTAAAATATCCAAACTGCGAGACGAAACTGCGACAGAACTCGGCAGAACTGATGCTTATCGTCGTCGCTGTTGTTGTTGTTTGTTGTCGTCGTCGTTGTTAATTGTTTAAAATAATGACTGTTTTTCCAGTAATTATCCTGACCGTCGGCTGTCAACAAGCAGATATAGAGGTTAAGACATTCAGCGCTCGTGTGCCACCTATGCTGCCCGCCTGCAACGCTGGATGCCCGGCTGCCGGAGGAGAAATGTCGTGTGCCCGAAAGTCGCTACGGAACGCGTCTACTTCCATCCGCCAGAAAATATCGATGGATCCACGGCGGGACGACGCAGCTGCGAGGAGCCTGGCCGGTGCTTCTTCTATAGCCACGCCGGTGTGGTAGTAAATCGAGTCCAAGGCGAAGACCGTTCCGACTCGGCCCACTTTTTCAAGTATGTTATTTTGAAAACAAAATTTGATACGTAGAAATATTTAGAAAGTGAAAAATAGAAGCCCAAGAAGCAGCCTATTCTTACTTCGTCACATAGCTGGGACAAAACAGGATTCTGACGAATAGGCCATAGCGGAATTAAACGGCATGTTTTTAGAATTCAAATTTTCACTTCGTGGTCACGTGGTCACGTGAACGAATCACACAAGCTTTCGGAACTGTTTTTACCCAGTCACAATTTGGCTTCCTACCGGCTGCAGAATTCGTTGCCCACGGCTGCGCTTTTTCGTCCGGTCCATATCCTTGTTTGCGCGGTTCGACAGTTGATTGGTAGCACGACCGTTGCCTGCGACGTTGGGTTTCGCTGTCGTCCAGAGCAGACGCTTTTGTCTCTCAAGAGCCCGTCCAGGAATGTTACTGTAATTGTAACAGTAACTCTTATTTTAACTGTAGTGGTAGTGGTAGTAGTGGTAGTAGAAGTAGTAGTAGTAGTAGTAGTAGTAGTAGTAGCAGAGTAGTAGTAGGAGTAGTGGTAGTAATGGTAGCAGTAGGAATGGTAGTGGTAGTAGTAGTAACAGTAGTAGTAGTAACAGCAATAACAGTAATAGTAACACTGACAGTTACAGTAATCTTAGTCGTTATCATATTTGTAATGTAATCATGATTGCAAAACCGCATCTTTGTATTTGACGTTGGGTACCAATATTTTGCAATTATTCAAATGCTTCAAATTATTTGTTAACTTATTATTCATTTTATTGACATTGATATCTGATTTACAATAAGCCTGCGTTTCGAATAGTGCAACATATCCCTTCCGGGATTTGAACGGGCGAAGCAGATTTATGAAAACACAAGAGATAATTGACGAGATGTTATCGTTGTCATTAGCCAGGCCACTTAAATCGGACATGTACTTACTGGTCACTGCTGCGCGTATAGGGTCGCGCATGCGCGCCGGATGTGCATTGTGGACGATGGAAAACCACTCCGGTGGAAAAAACCGTCGTGGAGGCAGATCCATATTCGCAGATCGAGTTCTAAGCAGAAGAAAGAGGCAAGGCACAGGAACAGGCGAAGAGAGAGAGACCTGCCGAGGATCGTATGCGGCCTGACTTAGGTATAAACAACATGAACATAATGTAAGAGAGACAGAGCAGAAAATCAATAAGAAACCTCGTAAACAAAACAACGTACTTACATTAGACCTGCATAATCGCATACTCAAACATCTATAACTATGCGCATAGATGTGTATATAACTGCAGACGCATTAATATGTATCCACATACAAATATGTGTGTCTAAATATAGGTTTCATACTTAACCTGTCATGTCATTGGTGCACACACACGCACGCACTCACGCACGCACACAGACCTACACCTACATACACACACACACACACATATATATATACATGCATCATATTCATTATCATTACCTTTTTCATCAGAATAGTTCTTTACTGGCGCTATGCAAATTGCCAGATACATACATAGTTATACATGCATACATATATGCGTACATGCATGCATACATACAGTACATACATATATTGTCGTTGTCTCCATCACGGTCGTCATCATCATCATCAACATCATCGTCGTCACCACCATCAGTTTCCGACGAAGGTCGTTTGGCGCGTCGGTTAAAATTATAATTATTTATAATTCCATATAATTATAATTATTGCATAAATTATATATGACGTTTTATGCTCATTAATGGTATCGTGTATACTCTATGTACAGCTTGCATTCTTATCTAACGTATTACAGTTAAATTACATTATCGAACGAGTTACATTTTATATGTATATATTATATATAATTATAGGCTTACATGTGATAGTGATGCGTATAGGCCCTATTTGTGAGAATATAGGCTTATAGCTCTCAATATAGCTCTTTGTGAGGCTTAAATGGGCAAATATAGGCTTATAGCACTCAATACAGCTCTTCGTGAGGCTTATATAGGCAAACATGGGCTCATAGCACTCAGTAGAGCTTTTCGAGAAGCGTATATAAGCAAACCTAGGTTATAACACTCAAATACACGAATTTGACCTTATAAGCTATCATGTTTTCACTGCACTTTTGAGAGATCCTGAAATATATTGAGATACACACACTCATGCAAACGCACGTACACACTAACAAACACACGTCCATACGTGTTCATATAATGTACATGCGCGTATGCGTGATATGCATTCATAGCAAGTAGCAAAGCTTTTAAACACAAAATGCAAGATGTACTTTTTAAACTTGTTATAGAGTAAAGAACTTGAATTAGCAATTTGATCCTAGAAGTCAGCGTGAAGTCTAACACTCGGAAAAGTTTTCTTCACTGATTCGTGATAGTAAGAATAAGTTTAGTTATATTATTATTCAAGGTTTTGTTTATAGATTTTAGTATTCGCCCCCTATTCAGCACATAACTCCGACAATTTGTGGTATGCTGTGATCTGTAAGAGTGTGCTACAATTAAGCCGAGTCAGATATTGATTTGGATGCAAAAGTGAATAACAAAATTGAATAATTTGATGCAAAATTGAATATCAGTGAGAAAGGAGCTAGAAACTCACATGAATTGGACAAAAACGTCGATGTCTTAAACTCTTCCAACCTTAGATGTTTATTCAGAATAGGTTAGTGGTAACATCGTTTTCCTTTCAATGCCTCTTGGCAATTTTCTTGAAATACGCAGACAATTTTGATTTAATGCCTATCGATTTTGTTTTTTTAACTGAACGCCTGTGAGTAAGCTGATTCCCGCGACTCAGCTTTCTTTAGGGGCTGCAGAAATCTCAGTTACGACTACCTCTACGACTACATGTGAAATTTTTACGATAGCTGTCGTAAACATAATGGACTCATGATGGCATTTTAAAATATTTTATACTCGCGAGGTAGCAGCACTATTGCACGCTATATTTACAGCCTCTGCTAATCTGTCATCCATTCGTTCATTCATTCGTTCATTCATTCGTTCATTCATTCGTTCATTCATTCGTTCATTCATTCGTTCATTCATTCGTTCATTCTTTCGTTCATTCATTCGTTCATTCATTCGTTCATTCATTCGTTCATTCATTCGACCATTCATTCGTTCATTCTTTCGTTCATTCATTCGTTCATTCATTCGTTCATTCATTCGTTCATTCATTCGACCATTCATTCGTTCATTCTTCGTTCATTCATTCGTTCATTAATTCGTTCATTCATTCGTTCATTCATTCGTTCATTCATTCGTTCATTCTTCGTTCATTCATTCGTTCATTCATTCGTTCATTCTTCGTTCATTCATTCGTTCATTCATTGGTTCAGTCTTCGTTCATTCATTCGTTCATTCATTCGTTCATTCATTCGCTCATTCATTCGTTCATTCATTCGTTCATTCATTCGTTCATTCATTCGTTCTTCGTTCGTTCAGTCAGTCAGTCAATAAGTGAGTCTTTCTTGCTCTGTTAATTGTCTGTCTATAAATCTCCCCCTAGCGAATCCCGCTAAAAAGAGTTCCCCGATCGAGTGCTGTTTGCAGCCTTTATTCGAGACACGCTGCTCTGGCTCCCGTAATTGTAATCCTAAACTCGAGATTTCTACATTGCTAAGTCGCGGGAACCAGCTTATTCAAAGGCGCTCAGTCAAAACGAAATCGTTACGCATGAAGGGATTCGGTTCCAGACCAATATCCAAGAGTCGGCCAGGCAGACGGTCACCCTGTTACGGTGGATGGTGTTTGGAATTGGAGCGGCAAGATAGATGAAAGGAAGAGGTGGAATCAGGATAGGATTTGTGGAAGAGGAGTGTTTTCAGTTTTGAGCGAAAGAACTCAGCAGAAATTTCAAGGGGAGAAGTGTTGGTGAGTTCGTATGATGGATCAGATAATCTTCGTAATTCTGAGTTTATCGCAGAGGGGGTGGGGCAGCTATGGTGTGGACGATTTCCGAATTCTGTAGATGAGGTGACGGGTGAACGAAGAAGGACCCGATCGCATTCAAGAAGCTCCTCATCTTACGAGTTTCGCTATAGTCGGTGTGGCCCCAGAATACATCATGAAGCCCTGAGTTCCTGTCTCTAGCCAGCCAGGTCGACGATCGTTGCGTTCAGCGACCCGAGGGGACTTGTTGGTCCCGCGCTCCGGTACGGCGATGCCGGTACATCGTCGTTTCTCATGCGATGGACCGTCCTTCTTCCCCTGAAAATACATACGTTACCAAAAGAGACAGCTCAAGAAATAATTTCAACCCACACATAAAACGCACCTTTTATCTGTTATATGTAGCCATGTTTAACGCGTTTGTGATGATCATTAAAGGTGCTGTATAAACAGTCACATAAACAGCCATATGCGTGAACTGACCTACATGCATACAGTACACCGTCAATCAGACGATTAGACGGCGAGGAAGAAGACTGGCCACCCGCCCTCATATGCCGAGACTAAGAAAATTTAAGTCGCTAAGACGTCATACCCAAGGCTGCCTCCCAGGAACCAGCTTCATGGACGACTCTTCTTCTCTGGTGTTCTAGAAGACCGTCGATTGAAAACACTTTCTCCGGGACTGGCTTCTGTGTGAATAATTTTAAACGGCGCTACATAAGTACTCTGAATGAGTGAATGAGTGAATGAATAAACGAAAGAATGGACGAATTAAAATGCAAAGAAAGACTACTTACTTACTTTCGTTAGATTATTCTACACCGCTTCATCGCCTACATTACACATGATCATCGCCTACATTACACATGATCGCTTGTTGACATTTTGAACACACACACACACACACACACACACACACACACACACATCTATGCAAGAGACCCCAGTTAGGCCTAGCGTAAGCGTCGAGGGAGTGGCAGTGGGAAGGTCGAAATCTTCGACATCCATTTTCACGCATCTCACGACACTCCCATGCTAATCATTCAAGCGGAGAACGAGGTCTAGTTCACTTATGATGTGCTCCACGTTTGCTCCGAGCATGTCTCGGTTCAGGCCTGGAACAGTAGCGAGCAGTGCATACAGTTTATACGCTTTGGTTATTCTGTTTATGCTGGAGCAGACAGTCTCTTCTGCCCATGGACAGAGGGAGGGTTTGTGCCGACTGACTTTCTGGATTGACCTGATTCTGGTGCGCCATCGGCTGATGCCTTGCGCATTATACACCGGCGCTAGAGAAGTTGCAAATTACAATTTTTTAAACGGCGCTATAAAACGTAAATTTTTCTAATAGACTGGATATCCGCCATTTTTCTTTGCAAGCATACCCTGCTTATTCATCCAGTTCTTTGAGAGGTCCACGGAAGGCGCTATATCAGGTGTTACATGCATTCATACATACAAACTAACATACACATACAAACAAACAAACTAACTAACAAACTAACATACATACATACATACATATATATTCCGAGCATGCTCGGAGTAAACGTGCAAGAGCCCTTAGACAAGAGCAAACGACCTGGGGTCATCTCTTCGCCCTTAAGTTATCATTAACATTAAACCGCGTTCGAGGCATACACACGCATACGTCCGTATACTGACGTAAACTCCGTACACAATACTCAGCTGGCTCGAAACTCCCTTTTGCTCTATATAAATTTCATAAATAAATAATAAAAATTACCACGGCCTATTAAATTTATTAAAAGCTTAAGAAACATTTTTGCTTGATTTCCTAGCATCCTAGACTGATTCTTGTAATATAATAATGAGTTTTTATAAAATTAAAGCTGAACGGGTGTAAGAAACATACCTTTACATTCGCTAGGTGGCAGCACAGTTACATTACATGTCCATTGAGACAGCTTCGAATGATCTAATTGCATTCGCTAGATGGCGATGGTGTGAAATGAAATGTCCATAAAGTGACAAAATCTGTTCTAAGTGATTTTTACGCAACAGGTGTTTTTCACGTTTTCGACAAATTTCATCGAAAATAAGATCTGATATGGACTTACGGCTTAGGGAAAACATCCACCGTCATCAGAGAACAGGTAATCCATGACTTTGACGCGATACCTTCGACGTTTACACGATACTTTGACGGACTGTGAAGCTATCCGTGCCATGTGTTTCAGTCGACTGCCAAACACAGCGAAATTTCTTTGCCAGATTTGACTCGGAAAATCTGACATTTCCAAAATTTTCGATCTTTTCGTCGAAACTTGGTGGAGCTGATACAGGACTCGAAACTACATGTGGCTTCGTGTTTTTGGGGTCTGGGGATCAGGAATAATTGAAAAAATTGGGAAAGAAGTTGGCGAAGTAACGTACGTACATCAGCTCCCCATCTGGGATCCGCTGGTTGCCATACATAACTCCATGTCACATGACTTGGCAAGGCCGTAGCTAATGGTCACATGACTTGGCACCGAGCCAGTGAACGATTAACTGATCCATATAAACAGAGGTAGAGTGGTAAATGGAGATACAAATAGACTTAATAAAGTTACGTGCAGTGGTAAATAGAGACAGAAATAAAAAAAGCACCGCAGTGACTTACAGAAACACATAGGTACATACAGTGTAGATAGCCTGAGACTATTTATAGGCGCCAATAGAGATACAGTGATTTATATAGATACAAATAGAGAAGTTTGCTATATTTAACTACACAAACTGGTACAAATTATGTAGTCTTAAGCTACTGTCGCACTTTAGCGAACTATGCATCAAAAGGAATACATAAAGTGTATTTAACGGGTTAATAATGGAGTGGATGGGAGACGAGGTTAAGAAAATGCGTCTGTGTGTTTTACATTTAATTGCATATTTACTTTAATTATCCTGTTTTTGTCTGGTCAAAGTTTGAAATGCATTATTTAAAAAGCTGGTTTCTTATCAGGCCAATAAAGCCCGAAAGAAAACTTGACCTAAAATAGTGCGCTATAAACGGCTATATTAACTTTTGTTTTTAACGGCGCTTGACAAAATGCTGGTCGGAACACATTTCAAGTTGTTAAATTTAATCAAGATCATAAATTATGGGACTTAGATTTTAGGTGGAATAGTGATAAGAGATAATTAGAAGTATTGCATATATTTTCTAGGTAGAAGATTGGCAGGAGTTAATTAGTAATAAGCGATCGCCGTTTTTCAGATAAATAAAGCCAAATGTCACTAATTTATGGTGCGCCTGTAATCGGAGAAGTATGAAAGTGTTTACCTGTTGTAATTAATTAGTGTAGTAATATTTGATTATCATGGATTCATGTCTTGTGCATTATGAGAACGGCGCTATAGAAGTCATTAGGTTGAATTCGATTAGATTGAGTATTAGTCTGATTAGAAAAGTAGCAAAGCTAACATTAAGATAACATACTTATTTATATGCATCTTCAGAAGCTCCACAGTCGAACCATCGTAAGCCAAAATAAGGCAAAATTCTATTAATCGCATGTGTAGTATAATGTAGGGTAAATTTTATAACTTTCTCAGCACCACACAATGGCTGCATTAGGAAGATCAGCTTTGCACTGATGTTGTATCAGATCGGGTCTGCAAGGGCCAAGTTATATGCTTATAATTGGAGAAATATAAAGAAATATGTATCAACATGAATAACTACAGAATCACTAATGACACAAAAAATTTTAAAAAGTAACTTGATGTAACTCAGGACCATGCTCTGTTTAGGTGGAAAAGCCGATCAGTTTGGACGACTTCTGAAACAGTGGAGTCCTGATGAACTAAAGATCCAGAAGAATCATCGGAGAGATAATCTTTTAGATGGACTAAATTTTGGTGAGACTTGCCTTGGATTTTATCAGTTCTAGTTCGACTGGTTAACCTTGTTATGTCCTCTTCTGTTATATTGGGCAAACCTACATAACACATCTTAGAGAAGAAACTGATCGGGTGCTTCCAAGCATCAGAGCCCCCCTAAGGAGATGGTGAGTCTTATGGCAGTGAATTGTGACTAGAGGTGTCCAAAGTTTTGCAAAACTACGGCCCAGGTACTCGAGTCAATTCTGAGTGAGCAGGTACTTGACTATGAGTCATTCCATCATTGGATAAGAAAACAATCTTCCACTGGGCTGCATGTGAGTCATTACAAGCACATAGACCTAATTTAAAGTTAGTTAAGCAGTCGCCCTAGCCAGCAGGCCGTGATATCTTTCATCCTACCAAGGCATACGACAGCACACTAATTTCTGTTGACTCCTAGAGTGTCACTGATTGGTAGCTGTTGATGACGACCTGATATCACACCTGCTCTTCATTCTCTACACTGACTTCCTGTTTGTTTTTGTACTGTTTTAAAGGCCGTAAAGGAACTGAAAGCAGAAGGCAAGAAGTTAAATCTGATTCGAAGAAGTCACCTTAAAGCAAGAGTGGGTGTTTGTTAAGATTTGATGCCAGCTAAAGGATTCATCGATTGCTTACATGATTCATTTCATTCCGTCATTAAAAGTCATTTTTAATATTGGAATTGAAGTTCGTTAATAATTTTCAGAGCATGCTTAGAATTAGACAGCATCATCTATGAACTTTGAGGGACTGCTGGAGGGTGAGGCAACAGTGAGCCTCGGGTGGTGGACAAACCGTGTTGCCTGTCGTTGTTCAATGTCCTTGATGTCATGTGAATCATGAACCTGGTTTCATCTGTCAACTGTGGATGGGAATCTGTTGATTGGGGTCTGGAGTTGTGCGGGAACCCACCAACAGTGACTTTTCATTTGCTAACTAGGAACTTTCTGGTCGTAATGGCATTTGCCATTGTTTTGAGTGGTGGGGAGAGTGGCTCTTATTAGTTTCTCTGCTAGAGGTGCTATGTAAATTTCTAATGGCAATTACAGTCCCAGGTTTTTTACTTCCGTTCATTGATCCAGAACATTTTTATATGTGAATTATAGTTCATTCATTTATTCATGATTTCATTTGTTCATTCATTTATTTCATTCTTTCGTTCAGTCAGAACATTTAAAAAATATATCATGTAGTGCAGTTCTTTCATTTATCTTTTAATTAATTAATTCCTTCATTTATGCACTACTTTATTAATTCATTCATCCATCCATCTCCCTGTCTGTCCATCCATCAGTCAAGCAACTCATTCATTCATTCATTCATTCACTCACTAATGGTTAATAGTTGACTCTGTATTCTTTGACATTTTAGCTCTTCTAGATTGTGGACTGAGTCACTTGCTTTGCTGTCAGAAGATGGAACAATCAGACACTTCTGGGTTGGACGGTGGAAGTGCTTTACTGGAGCAGTAGGTGGAACAGTGGACAGCAGAGCGAAGAAATCTGCACCTTGAGATGGAAAAGATCAAGAAGCATGTATGACATTTGCAAGCATTTAATAAATGCATATTAATCCCTTATTATCATGATTATCATGATCATGATCATCATCATAATCATCATCATCGCCATCATCACCATCATCATCATTGTCTGTATTTACTTTTTTCAAGTGGAAAAGCATCAATCGATGGTGCTGAGCATTTGTGAAAAACTTGCTCAGTTACCGTCTCAGGAGAGACAGACTTAAACCAACATCTCCGTGTTAAAAGACAAGTGCTGTGTCACACAATTTATGTAATTTAATGTAATGTTGTAATGTAATCTAACATGCCCTGTAATGTAACCGAGCATTTATATAGCACTTGCATTCTGACTGTGCAAACCATTATCACAAACATACTTTTTATACATACTTAATTTTGAACATGGCAGACAATGAAAGCTGAAATGCAGAAAAACTTAGACCATTAAACTATTTTTATTCTACATTTATTAAGTGCCACTATATTGGCTAAGCATCAGTTGATGGTGCTGAGCAATTGTGAGTGAAGAACTTGCTCACTGTCCCTCCTGGATGATCGTCCCAGGGAGGAGGCTCGAACCCGTACTCTTTGTGTTACAAGACCAGTGCTCTAACATGTAAGAATTTTGTTTTGAAGAATTTTGTTTTGTTTTGTCACAGATTCTGAAGCTGTCTGAAACGGAAAAGAAGAATCTAGGGTATGTCACATGAATTTGTATGCAAGGACCAATCCAGAGCTAGCCAATCAGCCGTGGCCCTCTATTTGATTTGATTTAGGGGCTTCCACTGAGTTGGCCCCCAAATCAGTATCAAGGAGGGTTGCCCACAGTAATGATGAAGTAGAGAAAGGCAATCATGGTCTACTGCTGAAGAGAATAAAGAAGGAAAAAACACAGAAAGTGTGAAGTAAAAAATTAGAATGATGAAACTGTTTGAGGAAAATAAATTCATGAAGTAAAAACTACAGTAAATCTGAAGTAAAAAGATGACAATAATATTATACTCTTAAAGAAAATAAAGGAGGAAAAATTGGAAAACTAGAGCTAAGAAGTGGAAAGAAGGACAGCAAATGGGGAAAAGAGCCTCGGGGAAATTTGGTCTTTCCCCTTTCTGAGCTGTATCCACCAGTGTCTATATGGTGCTGATTTACATCCAGAGCAAAACAAGGACACAACAGTAGGCGTCGGTTGGGCCTTGTATCTGATATGTGGCCTCCCTCAGAATCTGCATTCTTCATGGATAGGGACTCTACACACACCTTTCACCTACAGTTTAAAATTTGCTTTGTTTTGCCAGCCTGGGACAGGAGCCCCTCTGTCTTGATAATATCATTTTTGCATTTATTAAGTGCCACTATTGAACGATTAAGCATCAGTCAGTGGGCCTGAGAAATTGTGAGTGAAGGACTTGCTCAAGGTCCCTACACAGTAGGGGAGAAGACTCTAACCCATACTCTCCACGTTAGGATCTGAATGCTGTGTTGAATCAGCTATCTGAAAGGGTGCTATATAAATGCTTTGAATGAATGAATGAACAAGTGAATGAATGAATGAGTGGTAGGCAGGTGGTTAGGCGGCCTATCTAGCCGGTTAAGGTCTGAAGAAAATTGTGTTGTATGTGGATAATTTGATAGGCCGGTAGCTACAGCTGCATGTGGGATGGTTTATTAAGTAACTAAGAGCAAATAAGTATGTAGGTAGGCAGGTAAGTACAGAGATAGGTATTTAAGATACTTACCTATGTACTTACTCTGTATGTCATCTTGATCAGGTATTTTGGTTTCAGGAAATTGTAAAGTGCAAAAAGTATCATTAATGGACTCAGCAGAATTGATTTCATTCTTTTCGAAATTACGTCACAAATCGTATTCTCATTTGTGCTTTTCTTTGAATGTTGCGCTACATAATCCACTCTGGACCTTTTAACAGAAAATTGCCAAAATGATGACTGCTGCCTAAAGTCAGCACTTGCTTATACAAAAGCACATTAGTAATGAGGCCATTGGCCTCTTGTGTAAGGAGCTCACTAACCTGTCCACAACGAGCTGAACTTTTATGGACTTCTGAGCTGTTTTTCATTATGATTTTAGTTGAATTGAGCTATAATTGTTGTTTCTGCCTTTTTGGCATAAATAATGGTTTATGTGGATAAGTGTGTAGCATCGGTAATCAAGCAAGAGAGTGAGTGGGTTAGTATATCAGTCACTTAGTCAGTTTAGATAGTAAGTATGTTAGGAAGGTTACATCAAACTGATGTAGTTTTGCATAGTCAGATATTCATACAGCTCTACTTCAAGAAAGTTTGACAGCAGATTTGGATTCATTGACTTAGCACAAATAATAATTGTGCTGAATGAGGAATAATCGTATTCTTAATTGCACATTCAAGACAACCACTCAGACGTGCTGTGATATAATTAGCATTTTGGCCGCCATTTCATGTAGTCTCGTCGTCATTTGCTGCTGTGTGTTGTTTGCATTTGAAGGATTCAAAACTGGAACAAGAGAAGAAAGAATTGGATGATTACCAGATCTTCTGAAATCCAAGTAAGAGGCACGCAATCTCATGCCTTTTCAGTTGGGCGTTGTATCATTTGTGCATTTATTAAGTGCCACTGTCTAATGACCAAGCGATGGTGCTGAGCATTTGTGAGTGAAGAACTTGCTCAGAGTCCCTTACACAGTAACCGTCTGAGGAGAGGACGCTCAAGCATCCCCACACTCTCCACGTTAGAATCCAAGCATTTTGTTGAATTGGCTTCCTGAAGGCGTGCTACTGTACAAAGATGCTTTGAATGAATGAATGAAACACCGTTATTCAACAATTGAACTTCATGACCTCGACAGAAAGGCTCGGCTCGAAAAACTTGATTTTATATCTTCTGTTGCAGTAAGAAACTTGAAAACCAGCGTCGAGTTCAAGCCAAACGATGACGTTTCATCGCTGGTCTTCAGCTGATTAGGGGAACTCGTCTGCAGATGTACGGTTTCTTTCAGTTTGTGCTAAATTCTTGGAAAATTAAAGATTGTATGTAAAAAGCAGAAGAAGAGGAAGAGGGTTAAGGCTAGATAAAAACGATAAGATATTCGGTGGTTTGATTTAGAAAATTATAGGAAACTACTACTGGTGGGCTCTGGGTTCAGAAGCACTTGTTGTGTTGAAACATTTCATTGTCTGTTTAGGGTTACAGATAAGAAGAAGCAGAGGAAGTGGGATAGATAGGCCTGCATAGCATCAGATGTTCGGTTAGAAAATGCTAGGTAGCTACTACTGGTGGGCTCTACTTTCAGAATCACTAATTTAACTGCCATTTTCTATTTGTAAAAGTCAAAATAATTTAAGCAGTATTAGATCTCATACCAGTTAAAAGTTCAAGTGTTTGGTATCAGCTTTTGTAAATCTGAAGTCTACATAATATCAAAAAAAAACTATAGGCTTTTTTGCAAATGTGGCTCATATAAATGACTTTTAATAATTTTAACTAAAATTAATTTTCTTGCTTTAACAAATCCCAGAGTAGGCCTACATATTTTTTCTGGTGTCACCCAGCAATCAATTACTCACATTTTTGGAGCAAGGATGCTTCATAAAAAAGCTCATAAACGCGTTCTGAGTTTCTAGAGAGAATAAGAAACAGAACCTGAATTTATTAGAGCCTGCTCAATGTGCAGTTGTGGAAGTGGATCGTACTGAGCTGGAAGTGAAGAGACAGTCTTTCCCAAATTTTTATTAGCTGTAGTACCAGATTTCTCAACAAATGGATGCAGTGCTAAATTTTGAGTAACCATGAATTGAATACAGTATAAAATCCTAGATAACCAAAAAATAACGAAGACAAATGACATCTCTGCAAAGAGCAGGACAAGGGTGGGACACTGGAATGTCCGGACACTGTATGGAACAGGAAAGGCTTTCACTCTAGCAAGAGAACTAACGAGGTTAAGAATTAAGATATGTGGAGTTAGCGAGACACACTGGACTGGCAGGGGAAGAATGTCTGCAAATGGATATACGATATGGTTTAGTGGCACAGAGGTCGGCGGTAAACATGAACACGGAGTTGCTATAGCATTAGAATCAAAGATGACAAAATCTGTTTCAGACGTGAGCTTCATAAATGAAAGGATTATCAAACTGAGATTGAAATGCAAACATGCTGATTTAACTGTGATTGAAGCTTATGCACCAACGGAGGGTTGTGAGACAGAGGATAAAGAAAAATTCTATACGGAATTACAACAGACCCTGGACAAGACACCCAGACATGATGTAATCCTGCTGATGGGAGATTTTAACGCCAAGGTGGGAAACAGTTTCGACGTGTGGGGCAAGACCCTCGGAAGACACGGAGTGGACTCAGACGAGAATGATAACGGATACAGGCTCTTAGAAATGTGTAGCAATAATAATCTCTGTATATCCAACACACATTTCATACAAAAACCAAGCAGGAAGACAACATGGAGCTCGCCGGACGGAAAGACCGAGAACTTGATAGATTACACTATTACAAGAGAAGAATGGCTGACATCAATAACCAACACTAGAGTCTATAGATCGGCGGACATCAATTCAGACCATCACTTGGTGGTGTCAGAAATCAAGATCAAGCTACATGGGAAAAAACCACCAAAAACAACACGTTATGACACAGAGAAACTGAAGGAAGAAGCAATACGTAACCAATTCCAAATTAAGATACAGAACAAATATGAAGCACTAACTAACCTAACAGATGAAGGTCATGAGGCAGAAATAGAGTGGGAAAACTTCAGAAACACAATTAATCAAGTGGCGACAGAAGAACTAGGACACAGAAAAAATGAAGCAAGGAAATGGATATCACAAGAGACCGAGAATATAATGGGAATGGTTACGAAAACAAAGGGAGAGATGTTGTCCAATACGAAGAGAGAGAAGAGTGAGAAGGGTGGGCAGCTGAGTGAGCTGAGAAAACGATTAAAGAAAAATCTAAGTAAAGACAGGAACATTATGTTAGAGGATATGGCACAAGAGATGGAAGAGGCATACAAGAGGGGACACAGCAGAAAACTGTTTGCCAACGTTAAAAAACTAAGTGGGGAAATTAATAACAAACTAATAAACATAGAACCAGTAAGGACAACAAATGGAGAAATAATCACTGAAAAAAAGAAGATAATGGAGCGTTGGAAAGAACATTTTGAGGAGTTACTGAATAGAGAAGAGCCCAAAGAAATAGAGAAAATAATAAACGAGATAGAACAGGTCGAGTTATTAAATGAGGAGGAGGATGATTATGAGGAAGAAGATGTATCCCTAGAGGAAGTAGAAAGGGCAGTTAACCAAATGAAAAAAGGCAAGGCCCCAGGAGTATGTAAGATAACGGCAGAAATGTTGCAGAATACGGGTACATATACAGTAAAATGGCTGCATCGAGTAATAACATCTGTATGGAGAGCAGAGGAAATCCCTATGGACTGGAGAAAAGCAGTCATTATTCCAGTATATAAAAAAGGAGACAGACAAGAATGTGGCAACTCCAGGGGAATCAGCCTATTAAGTGTACCAGGCAAAATTTTCACCAGAATCATCCTGAATAGAATGGCAGATAGAGTGGATGGCATCCTACGGGAAAATCAAAGTGGATTTCGAAAAGGGAGAGGATGTTCAGATCAGATCTTTGTAATCCGACAAATCATCGAAAAAAGAATTGAATACAATAAAGAAACAGTTATGTGCTTCATTGACTTTGCCCAGGCCTACGACTCAGTCTGGAGATCAGGAGCATGGAAGATCTTGGAGAAATATGGCATTCACGCCAAATTAATCAGACTCATCAGAAAACTATATGGCACAATACTGACATGCATTCGATTAGAAGGAGAAGAAACGGAATGGTTCAAGATAGAAACAGGTTTCCGACAGGGGTGCATCCTGTCACCAATCTTGTTTAATACGGTATTGGACTATATCATGAGACGTCTGGAAAGAACTCATAATTTGGGAGCACAATCTCAACCAAGAAATGCAGAGGATGTCGAATATGCAGATGATGCATGTATGATTGCAGAATGCCTAACAAGAGTAATGGAGTTGTTGGAGGCATTAGCAGAGGAAAGTGGAAAACTTGGACTGAAAATTAACTATAACAAAACTAAAATAATGCCAATAACAAAAAAGGAATACAACGGGCCAATAGTTAAGCTTAAGGGACAGGAAATTGAGGTAATAAATAAGTTTGTCTATCTGGGAAGTGAAATGAAAGCAGGGGGAGGATCAGAAACAGAAATCAAAAGGAGAATAGCGCTTGCAGGGTCAACCTTTAACAGGTTACAAAAGGTCTTCAAACGACATGATATAAAACTGGCGATAAAGCTAAAAATCCTCAACACATGCGTGATCCCAGTACTAATCTATGGATGTGAGTCATGGAGTATTACAAGAGCAATGGAGAAGAAACTGAATGCAGCAGAAAACAAATGGCTCAGAAGAATACTAAGAGTTAGCTATAAGGACCATGTAACGAATGAAAGTATTAGACAACGAACACAGCAACCATTGATAAGTAATGTGATCAAGAAAAGAAGGATGAAGTGGGCAGGACATGTCCTGAGGATGGAGGAGAACCGCAATCCAAAGAAAATCTTTAAATACAAACCGGACGGAAAGAGAGCAGTGGGAAGACCGAAAAGAAGATGGATAGATTGCCTTGAAGAGGATCTGAAAGGTGCCGGAGTTACTATCTATGGGAAAACGGAGGGCAGACGGAGAATGACCCTTGAGGAGATGGCCGGGAAACGAGATTTGTGGAGGGGTGTCATAGAGAAATCAACGACTGGATCCAGTCCAGAGATGATTACATGACGTGAATTGAATGCATTTTAACATTCATTAAGACCATCTTGTCATCTCTGACTGAATTTCAGCTTGGAGAGCTGCATCTATTGTAAGTCCTTGAGTCACTCTTAACTCTATTTCTTTCCAAATGCTTAAAAGAATTGCTAATTTTGACGTTCTGCTGAACAATAAATTCCTTATTCATTACTAGGCCTATAATGCACGTTACGTACTACAAACTGTTTCAAGTGGACATTTCATTTACCCCTTTAATCTATTATTATTATTATTATTAATTAGTAACTTCTGTCGCACCGGTACGTGATGCACAAGGCATCAAACGATGACGCACCAAAGCCAAGCTGTAATCAGGTCGATATCCAAAACTAGGACACGGAGGCAGCTTACTGTGGATAAGCCACGTGAAACACATTTGTCATCTGAGAACGAAATGACACAACTGACTGAGCAGAATGAATCGATTCAGGGCACGAGTTCCAAAATCTGGGCCCTGCAGCAGAGAAAGCTCATTCACTAAGAACAGTTGTAGTTTTGCATATGACCTGAGAAAGACAATCAGATTATCTGGTTCAGTATTGACAAGGCTGGGAATATGGGCAGATTTAAACAATTGCAGACTTTGGCCAGAGTTCAATGTTATATTGACTATAAACACAATCGGAAATAAATCTTTTGCTGAACAAGATGCCAGTGCAAAGATTTAAACACATGGGCTATAAGCTCATATTTTTATGTATTAGTTTATGGCTCTGGCAAAGGAGTTCTGAACTCTCTGGAGTGTCTGCATGTTTGATTTGTGAAACCAACAAGAAGCGAGTTCCTGTTCTTTAGGCTACTTGTTAATGCTACATGAGTAGAGATCGAGTCAATATAGCCAATGCAACACAAATCCAGATCTGTTTGAGTACAAACAGGTGTCTCAGAACTATTCAACAAAGTATTCAGCATGACATACAGTGTACAGTATAAGAAACGGCCAAGCCTGCAAACACATGGATAGACATGGTAACAAGGAAAAGATTATACTCTATTGGTTACATGCAACAGAAAATGTCATATCATTAAATTATCATAAACAATATAACCAAATGAATGATAACTAAGCTATGGGAGAGAAAAGTACACGATGCAAACTGATGAAAATCTTGACTGAACTCAGGAAGCAACGTTTCTGGACTTTGGAAAAAATTATTCAAGGCCTTACAAAGTGTCTGGTATTTGGCAATATTTGAGGCTTAATTCAAACAGTTTCTCTGCAATGTCATCACTCATGGCATACGGACTTGGCTTTTCCGGCTGGCAATCAGAAAAATACTGTCCAGTTATACCTTCAACCTCACTCGATACTGCAACATAAATGCTCGTTTGTGCCCCTCCTTCTGCCGATCGAAAGAACAACTTTGCTATAACAGTGAAAGCGAGTCGTTGTAGCAGAGGAAGTCGTCGCAGAATATGTGTCTTTACGAAACCAGGATGCAGTGCATTTACAGTCACTCCAGTTGCCTCCAGTCTCTTGGCAAGGTATCTTGTAAACAAAATTTGCTCCAGTTTTGTATGGGAATACAAATATGTTTTATTATAACACCTCTCAGAATTAAGGTTTCCCAAATCAAGCGGGCCACACCATATGTGTGCAATTGATGAAACGTTGACAATTCGACTTGGGACTGACTTCTTCAGCAAATCAAGAAGCAACATTGTAAGCAGAAAATGCCCGAGGTAGTTAGTCACGAATATAATTTCAAATCCTTCTTCAGTTCTCTGCAATGGCAAACTTCCAGTCATACCAGCGTTATTGACAAGGATATCGAGCCTAGCCTCCGTTTCCAGAATACCTTTAGCAAAACTCTTAACCGAAGCCAGTGAACTCAGGTCTAGTTTGCGAACTTCGATGTTATCATTGCCGGTTTCGTTTTTTATTGAGGCCGCTGCCGAACTGGCCGTCTCCATGTTTCGACATGCCATTATGAGACGTGCATTTCTTCGAGCGAAGTCCAGGGCCGTGAAGTAACCGATGCCCTTATCACATCCAGTTACAATGGCAGTCTTTCCAGAAAGATCGGTCTTACTCGAACAAACCCCTTTAACAAACCTCATTCGCAGGCAATATAGTACGTACAGTAAGGCTAAAAACGCGAAAATCCACGCAACCATCTTCACCCAGAATTAACTCTTAACTCTTGTCCTTCGTTTATGCTGTGATCATAAATATAACTCTAGATACAGCGTACACCCACGGCCTTCTACATATTAATAATATATAATCTTATCTAGAAGGTCGTGGTACAGCCCGATTTCTATGCTATGCACTGAGGTCAACGTCTTTCTGGATCAAATGAGGTCATCGTAATCGTAATCTCGAGATTTCTACAGCGCTCAACGAAAGCCAAGTCGCGGGAACCAGCTTATTCACAGGCGCTCAAAACAAAATCGATAGGCAAAAGGGTCAAGATCCAGGAGTCAGGCACTCAGACAGTCGGACGGCTACGGTGGATGCTGTTTGAAATTGAAGCGAGAAGAGAGATAAGGGGAAGAGGAAGAATCAGGATAAGATTTCTGGAAAAGAAGTGTTTTCAGTCTTGAGTGAAAGACCTGCGCAGAAACTGGAAGAGGTGAAGTGTTGGTGAGTTCGTATGATTGACCAGACAACTGTCGCAATTCTGGCGGGATCTTATTCCAAAGGGGTGGGGCAGCTATGGCTATGGAGCGATTTCCAAATTTTAAGGATGAGGTGACGGGAGGGCGAAGAAGTGTTAGGACAGATGAGGAGCGGGTTGAACGGAGTGGTTGGATTGTAAATAATTGACGAAGATAGGAGGGTTGGGAGGACTGAAGTGTGTTGTAGGTGAGGGATAAGACTTTGTACTCTATTCGTTCTGGTATTTTAAGCCAGTGCAGTGATTTGAGAACAGAGGTGATATGATGGTGTTTGGGGGTTTTGGTGACAGCACGTGCGAGAGCATTCTGGATAGCTTGTAGGCGATTTATCTGGGTTGTGTCAATATTGAGGAAAAGTGATTTGCAGTAGTCAAGTTTTGCATGGACTATGGATGTGGCAATGATAGATGCGGTTTTGAAGTCAAGCATAGGACGGATTCTGCGAAGGTCGCGGATATGCATAAAGCAAGAGCGGGAAAGATGGGTGATATGATCAGAAAAAGTAAGGTTCTGGTCGAAAATAACACCTAAATTACGGACAGAGGAGTTAGTATTAAAGGTGTGGGTGGAGGTAGAGTCCAGGCTGAGGGAGATAGAGGGGTCAGGAATTTTCTTTAGCTGGTCACGTAGGTCTATAAGTATGAATTTAGTTTTAGATGGGTTCAGGCATAAGAGATTAGATGTCATCCAAGAGGAGATTTGTTTAACCACACAAAGAAGATGATCTGTAGATTCATTGAAACAGTGGGTGGGAGAAAGCTGAGCTTTACGCGGTCGTCGTATGCGCCCTTCAATAGAGGAAAGTTGAGCGTTGTTTATCGAAACCAAGTTCGTTAGTTGAAGTATACGTTTTTCGAAAATGACTAAATGATATGCCAAGTGAGACGAAAGAATACAGTGAAGTTCCCGCTGCGTACATTTGTCCTCACTCAGCGTACATTTGTCCTCACTCAGCATTTTCATTCATACTAATAAGTGAGGAAAGCTTTCAACGCGTGTCTCCCTCACCAAAATACATCGAGCGGGTGGTTTAGCAGTGTGAAAGTCCAATCTGGTTTCATACTTTAGGTGACTTCAAAATGCTAGCAATAGGAAAATAATGAAATTATCTGTGGTCTTCTGAACAGGGCCGTTTTAAGGTCGTCGTAGGCCCTAGGCACTCTCGCATTCGTAGGCCCCAACTGCCAACTCTGCGATAGAGCTAAACACATTGAAAACGACTTAATGTGGGCAATGACATTTGTGGACATTATGTGATTTTGCTAATGCAAAGAGCGGCAAAGTTAGCATAATGTAGCACAGCTTAACTTAAACTCTTTCACTACAAACTTTAAGGTTATTAAATTTGTATTTCCTTTGTCTATTTTCGAGTTATCAATAAATTTATTTTTTCAATATCTCATTTTTGACTTTCTTAGGCCCCTATAAAGTTCGTAGGCCCTAGGCACAGTGCCTACTTTGCCAAATGGATAAGACGGCCCTGCATCTGAAGGACGAGAAGTCTACGGAAACATGTTGAATGGGATGGACATAGATCATTTGAATTTGTTGATTGTTCTAACTGGTTTTGATGATGACTGTGCTCAAGGTGCTAAGGAAGCTTTTGTTCTGATGCTGGTTGCTGTAAATGGGCATGACCAGTTGGATATTTTAAACTGTTGACCTACATGCTAAAGAGAAAGCAAACATCATCACTGAATGTTTAATTAAAACCCATCATGAAATCTGTTGATGTTGAAAATTTCAGAAGCAGACCTGTCTAATGTCCACAGTATGAAGAATTGGTCCCGTCATCCAGGCGATGATCAACCAGTTAATTTGATTATTAATTCTTAAGTTGATGTCCAGGTTCACCATATCAGAAGCACAGAAACAGTTCGACTCCAAAGGACCCCAGATCAAAACAATTTCACGAAACTTATTCTTTTTAAGAATCAGTAGGTACATTAAATCAGACATAAGTTCAACTACATATGTAGACTGGTAGACAATGGTTTTCTACATCATTGCAATAAAGTCTAAGTCAAGTTATATTTCATTTACTTGGAAAAATTATTTGTTGAAGATGCAGTTAATTCTGTAAGTCATCTCATGAGCACACATGATTTATATGTTGAAGAGTACAGAGGTATAACTAGGGCTAGTGATTGCACGGTTCCAGCATTCCATGAGCAACATCATTTGTAAGACATATGACACAGGTTATATGAAGCCTATGTTACAATGTTACCATCCTTCCATATATCATGTACAGGAAATATGAAGCCTATCTGGGAATTTTGTCATGTAGCTACATATGCCCTACATGTGATACTATTTGGGGAAAGCCGATTTGACACAAATTCATAATTTTAAAAATTCATATTAAAATTAGTTTAGTGTGTGCGCGCGCGTTTGTGTGTATTGTCATCTGTTATTTTATCGTATTATTAATTAGTAACTTCTACCTCGCCAGTTTCTAATGCACAAGGTTTCTAATGCGCGATGGTGCACCAAAACGAAGCAGCTAAAATCGGTCCACTGAGACAATTAGCAAGTACATATACTGGCCTACCTAGCTACATTGGTTGAAGGGTACGTCGAGGGGCCTCTGTGTGTGAGGATGCCGGTTCGCATACCGATGGTGGCTATATTTCTGAAATTTTAATCTCGGACTAGCACACGGGGGACCTTAAATGGCGTGGCGCCAATTCAAACGGGCAACGGTGGTGAAGGATCTCACCCGATAAATTCATAGAAAAATTAGCAGGGTCGAGACAATACCGTCGCTATAGAAAACATGAACATTTATATTTATGCGTGTTCAACGTATAAATCAGCTAATTCGCTTAATCTGAATGATATGTGATTGCTGGACTGGTCATCATCCAAGTCCAAAGGCATGTCCAACTGAAAATATTGATCCCAACATTTTACGCAGACAGTTTCAATGTATTCGCCAGGTGGCGCATGTGCGCTGCCGTTTCCACTTTGATATATTTGGTGTTGCTCGCTAGGTGGCCACATCCAATGAACTCGGAGACTGCATGCCCCCTAGTGATTATTTCCAAGATAACGCTGGACGATAACGGAACACGAACTCGATAGTTTTTAATACAAAAGCGACAATATTCTAGAGTTTTAATTTTTTAAAGTAAACAGACATGCATACAGTCTGTCTACGTGTGTGGTGCTGAGACCGGGACGCTTACAAAGAACTTGGAGACGATGGCTTTAAGCAGCGGTTCCTGAGTGCGCAATTCCTGTACGGCTTACGTCACCAACGCGGAGGTCTATCAGCGCACGATGCACCATGGACCAGAACATGGATCCCAGTTTCGGAGATGATCTAGTGCGGGAGGCTCCGGCGGTTTGGACACACCACACCCTGCATCAGCGAACAGGACCATGCCATAGCTCTGCGTACCATGATATCTCCCCCCTATAAGAAGAGGTTGGAGGCTGTACATGTACACCGTTTTATATAGCGACCGTTTGACCTCGACTCTGATTTTTCAGGTGAGATCCACTACCACCGCTGCAGTTCAGCGATTTTTTGGGACGTTTTTGTTTCGGCGCGCTAATCCTCACCATACTGTCTTTTTATCTAATCGGACTCTGTTTTGGAATGCCATCGACTGATGATGACGGGTGTGCTTAGAAATTTTTGGGTTAGATTTGAATAATTTACGCCAGCATTTCATCCATTTTTGTGCAGCATCGTGCGTCGGCGTGCCATAGCTTTCACGCAGCAGCGCCACCTAGCAGATGAGACACGAAGCTTCGACGGCCGTCTCACACATATTACATATCGGCGTGCCATAGATTTCACGCAGCGCCACCTAGCAGATAACAGACGAAGCCGCGTCGGCCGCAAATCGTAGTGTATATGCGTTCGTTTGTGTACAAGTGAGGGCTGTTTAGGCTCCGCTGTAATGCGTACGCGGCCATTAGCGACCCAGCCGGGGTCTGAGATATGTTTGCCAGACCAGTTTTACCCCGACGAGCTGTGGACGCGGCCCCGGTGTTGATAAAGTGACGCCAAGTACGGTAAGTTTTACGATTGGGACTGGTGTTTTGTGGTGTTTATCTTCTCAACAGGGTGCGAATTTCGGGCGAACGAAGTATCGGATTCGCATTGTTTGTCTGTTTGGCTAATCGCTTGCCGTGTATGTGTGTTATGTACGCGGTTGTGCGCGCTCGTGTACGCCGAAAATCTTCTGAGGGATGTGAGTATCGAAAGGCATGAGTGTGCGCTAGTGTCTGGGCTGTGGTAGGTTTATCAGGGTGCTAGTAGACGCTTGTATGCGTGCGATGTGTCCTTGTTCGGCGACAGTTTCAAAGTTTAATTGGGTTAGGTTACAATGCAGGGAATTCGGTTTAAAATGATTGTGGAACAGCGTGGCCTACCTTCGGTTATGGCTGCCGAGCTAATTGGCCTCCTGTGCTTTGCCGCGAGACTGTTTTAGGCTCGTGTTTACAGGAGAATATGAGGTCACTGCAGTTGAGTATGAAACTGGTAAATGGTATCTACCCACATGCCGTAATTTCTACAATGCTAACTACATACTGTAGTAATTCCTGCATAGGGTAATTACAACATACTGGAATTAATACATATTGTAGTGATTACTGCACAGTGTAGTTACTACATACTGGAATTATTACATATTGCAGTGATTTGTAGTGATTTATTGACGTGTAGAAGTTACTATGACATATTATGTGGTAATTGCTTCAGTATTTAATTTGATTTGTATGCATAAATCCCTTTGTCTGAAAATAACCGATGTCATCATCGCCCTGGAAGCTTAACTTTGTGTATGAATATGGGCATACTTATAGTATTAGGGACCGCTGTTTTGGCCGTTGCTTTTCGGCGTCGCCTGCCATAGTGATGTTAATTAAACGCATAGTTTTTGTAAGTGTTCTGTCATTGATTGAAGTAAATAAACATGGATTCTAATACCTGCTGTTAAATAAGGGTTAGGGTTAAAGTTATGGTAGGATTATTTCGGCTTTTTAAATACTGAATAGTGCTTATTTGATCTTTGCAAGTAGCATTTAACTCGAAGAGATTCATCTTAGCAGCAGCTACAACCAATCATAGTAAGCAGAGTCGGCCGAAAGCCAAACCAAAAATAGAGCGATCCCCGATACTATAAGTATGCCGGCATGTGTAGCGGTTTCGAAGTTTGCAATGCATTTGAGAGTTCGTAAAAGGTGTTGTACAATTTTAAACACGGAAATGTAGTGTTTTCTACTGCCATTTAATTTAGACTTGTTTGTTTGAACAGTTTTGGAAAGGAGGTTTTATTTTATTGTTTTTTTTTTGTTATTTTATGCGGATCCAATAAAATTGGTTCTGTTGATGCTTTTCGCATGACTTACGGTTGATGTAACACCTGAAGATCTAAAATTTTACGCTTATGACTACATCACTCTCAGGGCTAATATTTATAGTGGCATGTAAAAATGAGCAATTCCGTCATGTCAAACCATCATACCCTTGGAACTTGATTTGGAACGTGACCTGACCTACATCGCCAATTTTGTTTTGACCAAGCGCCTGTGAATGAGCCGGTGCCTTTATTGACGTTGAAGAAATCCATAGTTTAGAATTAGGATTACAATCATTGATCTTGATTGGTTCCATCCAAAGAATTGTGATTTTGCCATGTGGTTTTGCTTAGGAGCGACCATCGATTGATGCCCTGTGCATTATGATAATGGTGTTTTACAAATTTATTAGATGATATTTTGTTAGATTACCTCACCTTGACTTACCACACAAGTGTTATTTAACCTGTAGCTGTTATTAACAGTCTAGAATGTTGAATGTTATTTCTCACGATGTTAACTTTTAATTTTCAGTGAAGACGATGTGCCCGGGCAATGTTCGTTATGACTAATTTGAGGTTGGTACTTGCTTTGACGCCATTTTCTTGCCGTGGCTGATCTTTTATTTAATTATTTATTTTGTGATTTTATTTATTTATTTTCTGTTATTTCTGGAACAGGCTGCCATGCAACCTGTTACAGACTTCTCGTCCTTTCTCTGCATCTAATTCACCAGTGGTTGAAGGCTGTTCCAAATGATCACGATCTTTTGTTGACAGAGGACACCTGTAAGGAGTTATCGGAAGTAGTGCTATATAAATGTGCACTTTAAATTTCAGTTCTGTCTTGTGATATGTGTATATATGTACATATATGACCCTGACTGCTTTATACCAGTTATGAGGAATATATATTTATATTTGGCTTGTTCTGCATTCATTATTGTCATCGTCGTTGTCATCTGCAGCATTTCGTGAGGCTAGTCATTTGACAGCCATTGGGGCAAACCACTCAACTCCATTCGGTTGAGTTTCTTGTTAGATCTAACAGTTTTGTGTACTTAATCCATATCTTAAAAATGAAATGTGTGAAGTATGGGGTTTAGCTATGTTGTAGCTGTTCGCTTCTGCAGAGGGTGGTTGTAAGAGTAGATGTGTTGATGGTGTGCTGTAGAAACATGATTGTATGAACGGTTGAATAAGTAAGTGATATGAATGAATGAACGAGTGAATGGATGAATGAAAGAATGAATTGAATGTTTTTGTTGACATTGTTGTCTAACTGCTTTGGTATGATCTGCATGTGTTTGGCCTAAATTAGGTTAGCCTTGTGCGGGTGTCTGGGTGGGCATAAGTGCCGGACAAAGACGCGGGCCTGAATGTTTTCCCTGTTGTAATAAAAGGCAGCATAAATTAATCCTCCCTGACTTTTGCGTCTGGGCATGCTCCATGACCTCGTTCTGAGCTCGGCCTTGATGAACGCACTCCAGCGAGTGGCGTTCTGAGCCGCCTGTGTTGGCCACGTTCCCCTCCGCGATCGGACCCAGCTCGAATCTTCTCCCTCGTCTGCCCCCCAATGCTTCCCGCACGGTCTGCCGCCAGACGAAGTTATTTAATTATCACCCCAAGGGAAGGGAATGATATTTGACTCCGAAACTTGGGGAATCGAGGTTTTGAGTGCGTGGCTGGCGAAGGTCCGCTAGACGTGACCGTCCGCCATTTTACGTGTACACCATGCTGGCAGTTGTTGGAGACTGGTATGCGGCATTCTAAAATATTAATTACCACTTCCAGGCACATCTCATCATCTTGGAGTCGGTGAGGCTAAATACACGATGCTGTGTAAATTCCACGCCATAAATTCCAATCCATGCTACCAGTTCACCAACTCTGTGCCTCTTGCAATTTCTGTACAGGACTTGAACTCAAAACTCAGAACATTACTTTCCAAAGATCCCATCATATGAACCTGCCTCTTTCCATATCTTTCACACCGCTTCATTGCAAAACGCCACTCTTCATAGCCGTGTGTCTCTTTACCTGCCTGACCATTTGGATCTCAATCCTGAACCAAACCTGACTCCTTGCCTGCCTTACTAATTTTGATTTGACTGAGCATCTGCGAATATCGTGTTCCTGCAGAGTAGCTTTTTTGGGCACTGAAGAAATACGAAGATTACGATTACGAAGCTGAAATTTTCCAGATTTAAAAGTCAGAGAATTTCATTACTTGGTTACTTGGGACAATTAAACTTCCTGTTTGTTTGTAGATTTTATTTTTTAAAAAGAAGAAAACATCTGGAGCAATTGAAGAGTCTAAAAATGACTTGGTATTTCTCAGAAGGTGCGAAACGGTTCTGACCTTTTACCTGCACAACTGTGGTTTCCAGGTCTGCATTCGAGTATGAATTTTTCTGCCATATTATTTTATCATTAATTGATAAAAGATGTAAATTATTTAAAATAATAATTTATTGTAATTTGGTGGAACTTTTCACCTGGTTGTCGGAGCGCAGTTACGAATGAAGGAGCGGGAAAGAACTGGACTACAAATGGCATGGAAAAGGGACAAAGATTAGATTAGATTAGACAAGATTGAGCAAGACTATATGCGATCATGCCTAAGAAAACCCTCACAAAGTCAGAAAAGTTAATTTGCAAAAATGCGCTCAGAAGGCAAGTATGCTTAAAAGTATCAAAATGAGTTCTTGTATATTCATATTTCTTGTTACGTTAGCAACGCAACTGTATTTGCTTATGTAGAGTTTCACTGTGAAGGTATTTTCATTTGCGATTTCGTGATGCCCTGTGACAGACACTTAATTTTAAAACGTCCGCATGATGGCGTAAATTGAAGTCTTGTGCATCAGTTATTATGCAAATGACCCATCAGTTAATTATCTTAACCATTTTAATCTAGAGATTTCAATAATGGCAGCCTCAGAGGTGTGTGAATACGCTCAAAAATATACTATACTCAGACATTCACAACCCCTGACACAGTGATTTAGGTTGGGTCATAGTTATGGCCAACTTTAACTTGCCATTTCTCAGAGGTAGCCATAAAGCCACCTACATCTTTAGAAAATTGTAACTTTTCCTGTTTGTGATAGAATCTTGTGGTTTTCGCAGCATTTTAGCTCAATCTTGTGTGCTTTCAAACCAAATTTTGATTATTTCCAATTTTGTAAGAGTCTTCTAAGAAACATTCACACATTATTGAGTATATAAAATTGTATTTTCTTTGACAAGATCAAATTAGAATTCTCCTGTCTCTGCATCTTGTATATCACTGTTCAATGTTCGCTGCAACAGAAGGCGTAGAAAAAATTGTAATATTTTAAAGAAGTTCAGCCTTAGTTCATGTCTTGAAATTGATCGTGTCGATTGTAGATCAGACTTGAATCGAACACTGATTAATGCCTTGTGCATTAGTATAACAGCCCTACAGAAGTTAAAAGATTAGATTAGATTAAGTTAGGAGGTGCAAAGGATTTAAGCCTGGCAAAAGGCTGTGGAATGTTGGAGGCAGCTGCGTTCGCGGCGAAGAAGGTACAGGCTGTGAAAATGCCAAGCAAAAGACCGCACTGTGGGCAGCGTATTGAGCAGCGTGCACGCTCGTCTTGTGCTGGCAAACTGAATCAATATGGCTCTGACGTACCACTGAGCCATATCACCCGCAGCGGCACGGGTTCACTTTGCACCAGTTGCCGTCTGCAAAAGTACTGTTTTTTCATAAATGTGCAATAATGCAGTGTATGCATGTAGATACATATGTTTATGTATGTACATGCTTACATATATTATGCTTGTATATATGTATGTGTGTGTTTTGTGTATTTAGGTAGCGATGTGTATTTATGTATGTGTTTATGTGTCTGAATAGTTGTAAGTTTGTAATTGTAAGTTTAAATTTGTATAGCGCCTCTTCAAGCAAAAACTAGTCAGTGGTGCTCAGTGTGCTAGACTTGATGTTAAAAGTCACTAATGATGTTAAGTGTCATTAAGAACAGAATAGTATCCTGCAAGTGAACATAACTCAGACAACTAGAAGAGTCACCAATGGCAAGCTCGCGCACACACGCAAAGCCATACCAACAGATTTCCAACTAGAGTTAGGGAACTAGAGTTAGAGTTAGTTATATAGCACATTTTAAGAAACTCTCAAAGGCAATAATGTGACGTAATGTAACTGTGTTTGATGAGGCGACTTCTTTGCTGCAAAAATTGTATGAATACGTAAAGTACATGTAACTGTATCGGAACATTTATATAGCATTTTGTAAACATTTACGATTAGCACCATTTGGTGTATCAGTAATTTACATTAGGAGTGTGTAGCTATGATGAAAAGGCATTAATGTAAATGACCCAGTTACACCACTGCCTTGAACACCATTTAGCCACGGTGTCTTGTCATTGCAATAGTTTCTGTCTGTGAAACTAGAGTCGTTTTTTATAATAAACCTTACCATGCTGTAATGCAACATTTATTTGTGTGTGTGTATATTATGTATATGGATGTGTGCATGCATATATATATATAGACACATATATGGATAGATGCATATATATGTATGTATGCAAGTGTGTGTGGGTATATGTGTATATATGGATGGATATATGCACATGCATGTATATGTATATTGTATGTATACACCAGTATGTTTGTATGAGTATGTATGTAAGTGAATGAATGTGTGTTTTTATTAGGCTCAAAAGTGCTATATAAATCTCGACTTACATTACGTCGTGTTCATGTTTTCAGCTCATGAACCAATGGATCGACACCGTGTGCCGTTTCTTCATACACAACACGGCCACCACCAAAGGGCCCTATGCTACCACCCGAAGCCACGACACCAGACGGCTATGCCATCCCTTCCAATTTATAATGACCTGCTATCACCACCCAGCCACCACTCCTTGTCTGCTTCAGCGATGACCTTTCCACGACCTTACCTTGGGGATTTTCCTCCACTACTCTTGACGGGGCCAAACCCGGGTTCTTACGGAATGATGGGATTTCCATCAGGAAATTCCTACCCAATGCCCGCCGACTTCGGTTACAGCTTTCCGGGTGGAATGCCCTTCCCACTTCCACCACTCCTGCCGCCTTCACACAATTCGTTCCTGTCATCACGGCAACCTTCAGATGATGCGGCCTTGCATGCTCAGTACCAGGCACATATGGATGCCTTGCAGGATCGGGTGAACTCTTTTCTGCGATTGAAGAGTCTGCCCGACCTTGGAAAACCGACCCAGAAATCCAGAAATGAACTGCAGACCTCACCTGATTGGATGGGTGTCGTGACATCACTTATGGGTCAGGGCACAGGGTCAAACACTGAAACCTTCAGTGACGTTTCTAACCCGAGAATTCCCATTCTGCCAAAACTCCATGCTCATGGTAACCGAACGGTGGACCATGTTACATCTCCACCTCAACGTGGCTCTCTTTCAAGGTGGCACTCGACTTTGACTCCACCGCCACTTCATTTTCCAGTTGTCAGACCATCCAGTCTTAGTCACCCACCGCCACTGCATGCGATATTTGAACGCAACAACCAGGATGAAAAGAAGCGAAAATCGACTGGCGATTTGGAAATGACGAACCAAACTGGCTTCTTATCGGATAGTAGGGTCGATGACATCTCAAATGATAACTGTCCTCCAAATATGCCTAAACTTCCACCTCTTCTCGTTGGTAACAAGGACCTTGCGAAGAAGCTAACAGCCGAAGGGAAGGGTGACGTTCTGAACCTATCCTCCTCGTCTAAGATATCAACTGCAAATGCAAAATGCCAATTAGCGTTTGATTCGCCAGACTTCGATCGCAATCGGATTACCGTTGATCACTGCGCCCGTGAGCCAACGGATAGAAGAAGCCAAAATTTCACAAAGAATCAAAGTCCCAATGACCCAGACCAAACAAATGCTTTGCTTCGTAACACTGGATTTCTGAGAGATGTGGCAGAAAGCGAGGTAAGACGTCCCATCAAATTGCAACATAAATAAACATGTTTAGATGCGAAAGTGATTTCAATGATGGAAGTAAAAATTGTGAAGAAAAATGTGAAATCCTGCAATATTTTTGCAGTTGTCATCTTTTTTTTTGCCTCCCCCTTGTAAAATATATCCAGAAGAATTGTAATGTGCAGCTCTGGGATGGCTGTTCATTCTGTTGTTACTGTTATTATTATTATTTCATTATTATTTTATTATTATTTATTATTATTACTGTTGTCATTGTTACTTGATTTTGCCCCGTGTAGAAATGATCACTCAGAAATGGAAATATCACATTAAGGTTCAGATATAGTATTCTTGGAATATTAGGCCTCTTCCATAATATAATAATTCTTATTATTAAATTACTCATTCCCAAGACCATGTTATTATTATAATTAGTTTTTACCTAAGGTAAGTGACAATTAGTAACAGCATCTCATCTCATATGGCTCTGTTGGTTATTATTATTACCATTATAAAACAATCAAACTTATATATATTTACCTGGTAATGATAATGTAAGGTTTATTATTTCGTATTGTTTTTATTGCTGTTATAATTTTTAACGTTAGTATTGTAAAACCTTGCCCAATTGGATAGCTGTTGAGGCTGATCTGAGCGTGCTTTTGAGTAGATATCCAAAGAGGCACTGTGTAGATTTACGGAATAAATGAATACATTCACTGTTGAATTTGCAGCACTTGAACCAGAGCAGATTTCAACATCCTGGCGGAAATCGGCCACAAGACCCCGTGAAGAGCTCCAGAAGTAGTTGTTCAACTGCATCTTACTACTCTTCTCTGCAGCCGTACATTTCCAACTGCCTTACGGACGTGGAAGCAATGAGAAATGCGTACATGTCTGGAAACGCATGCGACGGATCGCTGTCTTCTGTCAGATGCAGGGAAGGTGAAGCTGCTGCGAGATTCAGTCCGCCTCCTCGTCCTCCGCCTCCTTTAGGTTTTAGGGGCAAGGGTTGTTTTGGTGTAAAACGGAGACGACTTGTGTCTCCACCAGGAGCACAGCATTCTGCTGCATCTTTTCCTCGTCCGTTTCCTCCATTTCTGACAGAATTTAGTCGGATTTGGGATTGGTCCGGTGTGAATGCTTCCACATCTTCGGACTGTGGAGCGCGTGGAAAGGCTTCTGCATCAGAGGTTGAAAGTGCATCTGGGTCAGGTATGTGTGTGTATGTGTATGTGTGTGCATGTATGTGTGTGATTCTATGAATGTATGTTTTGTGTTGTTTGTATGTATATATTTATGTCTGTCTGCATGTGTGACTAAAAGGATGTATGTACAGAAAGTATGTATTTATATGCTTATTTATATCACCAGTTAGAACCTGTGTATGTATGTGACGCAGTAGCCATTTGGTTTGAGCGCTTGCCTTACAACAGTGAGTGCACAGGTTTGAGCCTCCTCTGAGATGGTTACTCTGTAGCGACCTTGAGGAAGTTGTTCGCACACAGTTGCTCATTGCCATCAACTGATGCTTTGTCATTAGATAGTAGCGCTTATTAAATACAGAAATGATGATAATAATAATCTCAAAGATGCTGGCATAATATCAGATGATTTAGATATGTAATAACATTTTAGTAAATAATACATGACAGCTTTAAGTTACAATAAGACACCTCAGGGTAGTTTTCTGTCTGTACATTTGGCTGAAAAAGTCGTATGCAGTGAAACACAGCAGAAGCGTTTTCTGTTTTAGATCTTTATCGCCCTGGACACGTCGCCTTGGCTTCGAACATGGACGAGGGATCGGTGGAATGTGAGCAGCAATGGATCCACATAAAAGAAGAAGCGATGGACAGCGATCCGATCGATTGTGCTTCATATACTGGCAATGTAAATGACAGCTTTAGTTTACTTGACACGGACAGAGCGGTCAGTAGGGACGAGGGACAGCCTGTGGCCTCGACTGTGGATCCTAGAGGCTTTGATCGACATGGAAGAAATGATCTAGATCAAAGCCATTTGCAAGAGGAGAACACTACGGTCAGTAGCTTTCTTAACGTGCCTTTTGTCACTTCTGCCAAGAATCTGGTTTCCTCAGAGTTGGATTTAAGCAGCAACTCTGCAGCGAGGCCACGACTGTCCTCCTCTCCATCCCTGGCCAGCATCGAAAGGAGGATGAGTGATGCGGGCGATGATGGAAATGGGGAATTTCGATGTCACCTGTGCAACTACAACGGACGGTCACAACACTGCCTCAACAAGCATTTCCGTGCACATGGCCAGGCGTGCAAGATATGTCGCTACTGTCTGAAAGCTTTTGAGCGTCCTTCGGATCTCGTCCGACATGAGGAACGACACCAGAAGCGGAACCACGCCTTGGCTGACACAACGAGCAACCGACCGGTGCAGTCGTCACGGTTCATTGCCACCGGTAAGCGAGTCAAGAGGCGTCATGCGTGGACGTGCCGACAGTGTCATTTCAGTTGTCGTGAAGCGAGAAAACTGATCCAGCACACGAGAAGGGCTCACCCGATCTTCCTAGACTGCCAGCTGTGTTGCATGAAGTTTGTCTCCGACGCGGATCTCGCGAGCCACAAGGCGAGGTGTCATCCAGTAGGGGTTGGACGACTTGACACCTACTGTCGGGGCGTCCTGACTGCGACAAAACTCGTCACGTGCGAAGTGACAGGTGAACAGGAAATCTCAGTTGATCTGACGGTTCTGTCAGAGCTGCCGTCAGATTGTTCCAGAATTCCTGAGGTTTCAAATGTTCGAGATATGCAATGCATTCTGGGTAAAAATAGCCTCAATAATCAGTGTTCTGTCCAAGATCTGGGTTATAGAAATTGTTCTGATCCGGTGTCCCAAGCTGGAAATTCATCAGTAGTCGAACCGAGCGAGAATCATCTTGCACCACAGTTTCTGCCACCCTCTGTTGAGTTCCTTCACCCAACTGCAAAATCACCCAAAAATTCACTGAACTCAGTAAACGCTCAAAGTCCAAAAGATGCAGGGTATGTTAATGCTGCCATTCATAGACCGTCTTCTGGCCTGACAACTCCGCCGACATCACTGACAACACCGGCAACAGATGCTGACACTGTTGTTGGTGATGCAGACAAGGACACACCAGTCTTGGATAACACAAAAGATGAAGTCCTGTGTGACAAACCAAGGATGTTGCCAGAGAATTCACCTAGACTGGTCGATGGTGTACAGCTTCTGGAAAAGTTGCCTGTAGCCTCTGTTGGACAGTGCAACTCTAATCAGAATTTGATGACTGCTTCTTCAAGTCCTCCATCGCAAAACTCTTCGTCATTTTCCAGCTTACCTCAAACTGAGACTTCTCCAAACTTCCATGCCACCGCTCATGACAAGCGTTTGATCTTAACCAGTCTCCTCACAAAACGGAAGCCAGCAAAAGAAAAACGCCATCTATACCATTCGTCTGCAATCAAACCGACTGCTATTAATAAAAAAGTTTCAAAAAGTCCGGAAATGAAACTTGCTGAAACTGTTCGTGCCTTGGATAATAACAAAACCATTTCCACCTCCTTACAAATTGAGACGGCCAAGACAGTAGACAATGGGACCAGCACTTTGGAAAAAAGTATGTCTGGAGCGACAGTGTCAAAGAAGGAAAGACCGACCAACACATCGCTTAAAACAGAAATCTCCACATCAGAAGATGGAACGGGCGAAGCAAATTCTCGGAAGGTCTTTGCCGAATGCAATGGCATCGAGAAGAAAACTGAAACTTATGTTTGCGTCAGGTGTAAATACTCAACGAACGCCAAGTTCAAGTACCAGCAACACCTCAAGGCACACAATGGGCGCTTCATCTGCAAACGCTGTAACAAAGCATGCATCAAATCCTCCGACCTCTACCGCCACTGGGTCACGCACAACGTCAAAGGACCCGACGGATTCTTCGCCTGCGACTCATGCAACTTCACCTCACCACAAAAGTACGTCATAGAGGACCACATGAAACAGCACTACACGCTACATCCCGAACAGCCGCAACGACAGCTGAGTCTGATGAGCCGGTGCGGAATCTGTCAGAAGAACGTGTTACGGTCGCGGCTTTTTGAGCACAAGCGCGTCGTCCACGGAAAGTTCTTCCTCAAGCCGCGAATCGACGCCAAATCTGGACGAATAGAAACGGACGCCAATGGCAACTCTATCAAAGCCTCGCTGAAAGTCTTTGCATGTCCGCAATGTGACCGAAAGTTCACGACTCCATCGTACCTGCTCCGACACCATTTTATCCACCACCAACAATCGAATAGTCAGACAAAGGTCGAAGAAAACGCCTGCAGCTGTCGTTTCTGCGGCGTCAAATTTGAGGACGTCAATCGGCTGCAAGACCATGAAATCAACCACATTCTGCAGACCTGCACCGATGCAGAATACGTCAAGCGATGTCACAAGCGTAAGAAGAGGCTGTCCGTCAATTCAGAACACTCATCTCCCGTTACCCTCGATTCCACGAAATCACCAAAAAAGAGTCCAAACCGACGCAAGCTGAGCTGCCCACTCTGCAAGAAGCCGTTCAAGCTTCAGTATTTCCTCGACCAACACATGCGAATTCACAGCGGCGAGCGGCCGTTTGTCTGCCAGCAGTGCGGTGCCGGCTTCGCCATTTTCCAGCTGCTCAACATCCACCGGCGGTTCAAGTGTCCGCATCAGAAAACCTTTCCACCGACAGAGAAACCACCGCTCACTTCTCGTAATCCAAACACATCTGACGATGCAATCAGTACTGCCTTGACTAGTTCAGATTGTGGCCGAGTGTTGATGAACGTTTCGGTTTGTGCAACAGACAGTTGCGATAGAAAGGACTGTGTTAGCACAACCATGCGTGTAGAACAAATGGTGGAAGTTTCAGGGTGACCAGTGCACAAAATAAAACTGAAAATTAAGATAATGGTAATAGCATCGCTCAATTACTCTAATAAGCTTTAGTCGTCAACAGTAGGACTCTCGTGGGTTTAAAGGCACAGTTTGCCAGACACAGCGTCATCTGTCTCACGCGTTTCCGTGCTGTTATATCAGCCATCGTCATTTATGTGATGCTCCATTTTGATGTACACCATACTTCATTATGTCTGCCATTGTGAGATTTATAGTGTACTCCATTTTGTCCATCATTTTGTAGTATGCCATACTGCTTTTCTGTACCATTTTGTCAGCAATGTTCTGTTTATGCCATCCTCCCATTTTGTCCACCTTTCTGTCAAGCAGTGTGACACCTTTCACAGATTTTATTGGTTGTCAAAAAGTTCTAAGATTCTCACAATTAGTGTTCTGGAGTTGGGATCCGAATGCGACGTCATTCGATGTGTAAACTGTTTTTGTGACAATTAAGCGACATGTTGCCAGGTTTCTGAGTACATCGCCACCCAAAAAGCCTGCTTCAAAACATCTGGAGATGTCAACACTGACCTTTTCTTAGTAGATATATTAGGAAGGCGCTACATAAAGCTCAGTTATATTGCATTATATTGCAATGACAGTTACCTGTAGAGACTGTAGAATTTAGTGACTCTGCATAGTAACTTCTCCATAGTAATTTCTGCTCAGATATGTTGCATTATATTAATTTGCAGGCAGTTATCTGTACAGATTGTAGTCTGTAGCAACTTCTACGTAGTTACTTGCACAGTAATTTCTGTATAGTAGCTTTTTACACAGTATAACCACTGCTTGGTAACTTCACTGTAGTACTGTAACTTCTGATCAGTAACTTTTGCACAGTTACTTCGGCCTTATTCTAAATGTATATGCGTTTCGTCACTCGGGAAGTTTCTGTTTTGATAAAATTCTTACAACTGACAGCTGCTTATCGCATTTTACTTAATACAATATTTTAAATTTAAACAGCTACGTAAATAAATTTTAATCACTATGTTTGTCATAATTTGAAATTGATATTCAAAAGTGTGTGTACACTTGAATGTTTTAATATTCCACCCCAAAATTTTCTGATCATAGTTGTGATGGTGGTCTGTGGTCTAGAGCTTTTTGCAGTTTCCTGCAAAGATAGCTAGGAATTACTAGCCGCTGCCACGCAGAGAATCTGTGCGCTACTTCAGAATAGTGTCCCTTCTGGGGAAGATTCTTGTTGCGCCCTGTTAGTGACGGGCCATAAAAACAATAGCCAAAAGCTGTCTAGGTTTTTTGTTGTTTATAAAGAAACGTTTTGTTCTCGTTATTCGCCAGATAGCGCCAGCGTTCACCCTTAAACGCAGGCCTGTTGTGTTCTCAAATTTTTCACAAGATAGAGTTCAGTCCACGCATTCATCTTAAAGCTATCTTTATATAGATATTGGCAGCCGCAGGCTTGCTAGGGTGCTTGGCATTGACCTCTGTCTGATGTGTGAAACCCAACGTGTCACATCAAGCCTTGTAACCTCTGAAGTTGTCCATTTGCATGACTGTTGTCATGCATGTGCTTCAACCAGAGTTTCTTTCAACTCAATGACCATGCCTCTGAGAACTACTGTTGAAAGAGGTGTGTAATAAAGAGCAATTACTTGAACCTTACCTTACCTTCCCTCGTTAAATTCAGGGGCTTACTGCCCATTACCGGTATTATTATAGTTAATACTATTATTATTATTTATTATTATTATCACGAAAATTTTATTGCATGCAGAAATGTTGATCTGAAGTATGGATTGGTGTTGATTGCTGATTGTCTTCATTTGTGTTTGTCTTTCCATTCTGTCTGCAGCAGGGTCGTTTTAAGGTCGTCGTAGGCCCTAGACACTCTCGTATTCTTAGGCCCCAGCTGCCAACTCTCCAGTAGAGCTAAACACATTCACCTTATTTCTTGACGTCTATCTTCCCTTGCACTACTTTCAATTGAAAACGACTTAATGCGAGAAATGACATTTGAGGGCATTATATGTGATTTTGCTAATGGAAAGACCCGCTAAGTTAACAATGTAGCACAGCTTAACTTAAAACTGTTTTAGTACAAACATTAAGGTTATTAAATTTGTATTTCCTTTTTTCATTTTCGGGTCAATCAATAAATTTATTTTTTTCAATATCTCATTTTTGACTTTCGTAGGCCCCTATAAAGTTCGTAGGCCCTAGGCACAGTGCCTGTTGTGCCTAATGGATAAGACGGCCCTGGTCTGCAGTTTAAAGACTTGGAGGCATTCACGCTGGACCAATCCCAAATCCTTGATATTGATGAACGAGTGTTATGCGTCCTACATATGTCATCACCATTCCCGCTTTCATTCAGCTGCACACATACCTCTGCCACGCAGCACTAAAGCCAAGTCAAGAGATTGGAAATGAATAGTCCAGGCGGGGAAAAGATGCTACCTTACCATACGTTAACTGTTTATGTTAAGGATCTTGAGGGTAGTCGGTTGTCATTGATTGTTTTGGGGCAATGACTTTCAATACAGTTTTTATAGTTTTTGTTCAAGATTTTTCACATGGAAATTGGCATTAAAATACTTTCGTAAAGCAAGTCTCACATTTCTTGGTCAATATTTCACATATCGGAATTGTCACACAAAAATTCTCCTGCAAAAATTCTCATAAATTGTACAGATTTTTCAAACAGAGGTTAGGCCCTAGCACATAAGATTTCTCCAAACAGTCTCTAAATACTTGTTCAACATTTGTTGCAAAACATTGGTATGACTTGCAACAATGGTACACACAAAATTCTCTCATCGAAATTCTTGCACTAATATGTTTTCAGGACGTTTCTACAATTCTTATGCTTGTGTTAGACCTAATGCTGAAATTCCGGAATCAGACCTAATGCTTAAATTCCGGAATCAGACCTAATGCTTAAATTCCGGAATCAGACCTAATGCTTAAATTCCGAATTCATACAGCCTAAATACTTAAGTTCTTTTTCAATGTCCAGTGGCGAAATTTATTTAAATTGTTATTCTAGAGTTCTAGAGTCTATATACACAAAGAATTCACAGCATTTCCCAATGACACGAATAATTTGCACATTTTAAAATTAATTTAGAACAGGCACTTTTTTATGGACTTATAAACTGTGTCAAGCAACTGAACAGGCTGCAATTTGTGGTAAGAAGCTTTGGGGGGAAGACCCCTTCCCTCAAATCGCATCCGCATTTCGCAGCTGGCTGAGCCTTCGTAACTGTTGAAATGTGTCGCAGCTCTGTAACCTCTTAACCTTTTTGAGGGTCGAGCTCTAAGTTTGCAGTGCGCTGATTACGTAAAGCGAAAGATGGACTGGGTCACTGGAGGATGGAATTTCAAGAAAACGATATACCCTAGGTAATGATAGCAGTCCTCGGAGTCTTTTCCCAGTTATTCAATTATTATTAATGCTATTACTACTACTAATACTTTTATTAAAATTATTATTATTATTTAACCTGGAGTACAATATGATACCTCAGGATTACAACAATTAGCGACGACACATTTCTGGAATGGCTTCGTTGATGTCATGCTTAGTGGCTCATTTGCTACGGAAAGCGATTGCATTGAAGCTTTAGATGGCTATAGATAAGCGCTGGTAGAGGAATGTAGTTTCCCAGTTATCACCTGTTATCTGGGCAAGGCTGTCGACAAAATCCAGGCCTCTGGTTTATTTTATTATTATTATTATTACTACTACAAAACCTGAACCCTACTGAAGCTCGAATGTGCAAATGACCAGCAAGCGTTTTTGCTCGAATTGCACCATAAGTAGCGTTTATGTAGCGCCGTATTCCTGCATATTTCTGAAATTTATGAAGCGCCGTTTACAGCTTGCGCGGCGTGTGCAGAAGTTCGTTGCATGGCAACTCGGTCGAAATCCCCTCCCTCAGCCACCCGGAAAGATCGACCGCTCCTCCGATTCGCAGCCACCACCCCTCGAAGATCCGCTCTGCGAAGAAGAGGAAGCGTGGAACGTTGTTCCGTGGGCAAGCTGTTAACGCTTAGGTGACTCCAGTCCAGATGCAGCTGCCGTTCGTTAGCTTGAATCCGTCGAAACAGACTGGGTTGCAGAGTTCAAAGACCGTCCTACGGATCGACAGAAAGAAATATCGGCCGTTAGAAAATGACTGACGAAGATGACGACGACGATAATAGTAATAATGATGGTGTCGGTAATGGTAATGGTAGTGATGCTGATGACGAAGTTGTTGCTGCTGCTGATGATAATAATAATGATAATGATGATGATTATGATGATATTGACGACGACGATGAAAATACTGATGACGATAATGAAGAAGATGATAAAGTGGTAGCGATGTTGATGATGACGACGTCGATTATGATCGTAGTCGTCATCACCATTTCTTATCGTTACCTCATCATACCTAACATTATCATTTCTTACCTCACGTTACCTTACCTTTGACTGGCATAAGTGTGCGTGACTTACTTGAAGCAGGTCGTCCAGAGGTCACAGAGGATCTGCTTCTGAACGGGACATTTGCTGAAGCAAGGTTGCTGCGAACACTGACGTTTGTCCACCTGCAGATTGGTCGAGCTGAACATATAAGACAACCGACGGCAGTCTTACAGGGAAGTGGAGCAGAAGAAGCAAAACAGAGGAAGAAGAGAGTTAGCGGAAGAAGAAGAGGAGGAGGAAGAGGAAGTAATGAAGAAGAAGAAGAAGAAGAAGAAGAAGAAGAAGAAGAAGAAGAAGAAGAAGAAGAAGAAGAAGAAGAAGAAGAAGAAGAAGAATGCGAAGAAGAAGAAGAAGAAGAAGAAGAAGAAGAAGAAGAAGAAGAAGAATGCGAAGAAGAATGCGAAGAAGAAGAAGAAGAAGAAGAATGCGAAGAAGAAGAAGAAGAAGAAGAAGAAGAAGAAGAAGAATGCGAAGAAGAATGCGAAGAAGAAGAAGAAGAAGAAGAAGAAGAAGAAGAAGAAGAAGAAGAAGAAGAAGAAGAAGAAGAAGAAGAAGAAGAAGAAGAAGAAGAAGAAGAAGAATGCGAAGAAGAAGAAGAAGAAGAAGAAGAAGAAGAAGAAGAAGAAGAATGCGAAGAAGAATGCGAAGAAGAAGAAGAAGAAGAAGAAGAAGAAGAAGAAGAAGAAGAAGAAGAAGAAGAAGAAGAATGCGAAGAAGAAGAAGAAGAAGAAGAAGAAGAAGAAGAAGAAGAAGAAGAAGAAGAAGAAGAAGAAGAAGATAGACAGAGACACAGAGAGAGACACACAGAGAGACAGAAAAGGCAGAGGAGTAAGAAAAGAAAGAAGAGGAGGAAGAGGCTGAGGGAAAAGAAACAGATAGACAACGGCTAAAGAAGAGGAGGAGGAGGAAGAATAAATAGAAAGGAGAGGAAGTAGAGGAGGACAAAGAAGAGGAACAGAGAGGCCAGAAAGATAAAGAACAGAAGCAGAAGCTGAAGGAAGTAGAGGAAGAGGAAGAGGAGGGAGAGGGTTAAGAAACCGATAGGCAGAAGATAAAGATTTGGAGGAGGAGGAAAAAGAAGAAAGATGAGAGTAGGAAAAGGAAGAAGATAAAGACAAGGGAAGTGAACGGAAGAAGAGGCGAGAAAGATACAAATAGAAGCAGAGGAAACAAGGAGGGACAGAAAAATAGTGAGGGAAAAGAAATAGGTAACAAAACAGGAAGAGGAGTCGGCGGAGGGGGAAGAGGAGGATTGGTCCCCCACTTACCCACACGATCCGGGGACAGCACACTTGCGTGTTCGTACCATGACCCCTCCTCCGCAAATCCTCGAGCAGTTTCCCCAGAGGGACCACGGCGCCCAGACGGGCTGCGACAGGATGGAGTTGAGCGGCAGGGGAGTGGCAGAAGGGACCGTTGCGGACCATTCGGGACGGTCTGCGGACATAGGACCATCGATTCCAGTCACCGGGAAGATCTTGTTGCTCTCGATCTGGTTCGAAACCGCTGCAGAACGAACCAGGTATTGCGATGAGAAGGTAATGCGATTTAATGTGATGTTGTGCTTTGAAGGTAGGCCTACTGCAGTGGATAAGAGGTGACTGCATTTCGATGAGGAAATCGTTACATTTTGTGTGCTGCAGTACATTGTGATGAAGATGTAATACAATGTGATATGTAATTTGAAGGCTAAAGGCCTATAATAAAGGTAAAGGCAACATATGCCTCCATAGAAACTCCTCAAGGCATAAAGGTAAAGATGACACACTTGTTTACACGTCTCCATAGAAACTACTATAGGCCTATAATAAAGGCAAAGGCCACACATGCCTCTATAAAAACTCCTCAAGGCATAAAGGTAAAGATAACACACTTATTTACATGTCTCCATAGAAACTACTCGGAAATTTACGCGTAAAGATAAAGGTAACACACCTGTTTAAATGCCTCTGTAGAAACTCCTCAAAGCCATAAAGGTTAAGGTAATGTATTTAAACGCCTCTATAGAATAAACTCCTCATGAGTTGCATGATCATTCGACTGATGTAGGCTAAACACACGACCACAGCAATCCAACACCTTGTTGGAACCCCTCAATTTGTGCTGGTACTCATTTACCGACTGCTAAAGGATGGAGGTCTGAGTGAGCGCCAGGTGGCTTGGTAACCCACGGACGGTCACCCATCTAAGTACTAACTGGCTCAATATTTCTTAACTTCACTAAACTTGCCAGCGTCGTCAGAGATTTTAATCTCGCGCTAGTACCGTCCGTACACGGAGACCTTAAATGGGGTGGCGCCCATTCAAACAGTCAGCCGTAGTGAAGGGGATCTCACCTGGTAAATTCACCGAAAAATGAGCAGGGTCGAGGCCATATGGTCGCTATAGAAAACTGTTTACATTTCTGTACTGCGCACAAGAGAAATGAATGGATTGCGTCACACTAACAATATCCCAAGAACAATATCTATCATCATCCGCATACACGCATATAACAACAGGGTATGAAGAACTGCAGAGGCTTCAGGAGTATCTCTAGCTCCAACAAGGGAAGCTTAAATGGCGTGGCGCCCATTCAAACAGGCAGCGGTGGTGAAGGATCTCACCTGGTAAATACATTGAAAAGTGGGCAGGGTCAAGGCCATACGGTTGCTATAGAAACACAGTTACATTTACATGTAACGAAAACAAGCGACGGCCCGATCTAACGTTTCTAGTATTTAGCTGATGGATCTTACTGATGCACGAACCTTACCGATGCACATGTTTGAATCGAGCTGATAGTGTTCGCAACAGTACGGTTGGTCGTGATAGCAAGTGGCATAGCGAATCCTGCTCACGGTCCTGTACATAAAAATACACAGTGGCTAAAAATTAGATTAGAATAGATTATTATTATTATTATTATTATTATTATTATTATTATTATTATTATTATTATTATTATTATTATTATTATTATTGTTGTTGTTGTTGTTGTTATTATTATCATCATCATCATCATTATTATCATTATTATCATTATTATTATTACTTGCAATCGACCTGCGCTTTCATGATTTCATCCACCGCTTAAGGGTAAAGAAGTTTTAGATTAGACTTGACTAAACTGCAGACTATGATAAGACTCTACTAGACTATACTAGACTATACTAGACTAAAGTAGACTAGATTAGATAAGAATAATTGGATCGGTTTAAATCATATTAGATGACCACATGAGATTAGATTAGATTGGACATGGAGATTAGATTAGACTAGATTAACCTAGAGCATGACTAGACTAGATTGGATCATATTGGATAGAACAGATTAGACTATGGATTAGACCAATTTGGATTAGATTATGCTAGCTTAGATAATATAAGATTGGATCAGATGAGATTGGACTATAGATTAGATTTTAATAAGTTGGGTTAGCAAGATTAAATCAGATTAGCAAACAGAGAGTAGGCTTGGAGGTTGAGCCTTCTCTTAGAAGGCGGTTACTGCAGGGACTTTGAGAAAGTCTTTCACTTACACTTGCTCAGCGGCATCGGTTGATGCTTACTCGTTAGATAGTGGCGCTTAATAAATGAAGAAATAAAAAAAATTAGATTAGACTGACCAATGAAGAAATAAAAATAAAGATTAGATTAGATTAGATTAGACTGACCAATGAAGGAATAAAAATAAAGATTAGATTAGATTAGATTAGACTGACCAATGAAGGAATAAAAATAAAGATTAGATTAGATTAGATTAGATTAGATTAGACTGACCTGACACCGCAGCTGTTGGACTGCCACCACTTGGGGCAGTCGAACTTAACCTTCTCCTCCCACGTCTGTGCGCAGGTGTACGAGACGCGCTTCGTACACGCCGGCTGGACTGTACGCGTCATCGGAGACCCACAGCCTCCACAAGTTCCTACAGAGCGTACAAAACAACCATACCACATACCAAATACCATACCACTTGCCAAATATACCATGCCACATACCATGCGCTTCGTACAATCGATCCATCCATGTCACATACCACACCACGTATCAAGTAGGCCCTACCACTAAACATACCAAATATCATGGCACCTTGCATCCACACATCACTTACCATGCTACATAGCCTACCACATGCCTTAGCGGATATTTAGAGCCAAATGTTAAAGATTACTACACATTGCGCTATACTCAGCTTAAGAAATCATCATCATCATCATCATCATCATCATCATCATCACCACCACCACCACCATCATCATCATCATCAGACTTTTATTATAATAATAATGATGATTATTATTTTTTATTTTTTTTATTTTTATTATTATTATTATTATTATTATTATTATTATTATTATTATTATTATTATTATTATTATTATTACTTGTGTAGAACCGGGCTTTGAAGCCGACGTTTGTCATGATGCATTTCCAAGGAAACTTCGCGTCGTCACAGGTCCGGCTTTCCTTGAACGAACGGAACAAGACGAGCATCTCGTTCGTGTCCGACTTCAGAGGCCCCGTCGGAGGATCCAAGCAGCAGAACCTGAAACCCCGAATAGCAACTCAGGTCACGTAAAGTATGCGTTATGTATTTGGAACAATGAATTTATACAGCGCACGACTTCATTTCGTTCTTCTTAACGTCGAAAGTCACGTGGTTTATAACGTTTCAGAGGTAAATTAATTTAGGCAAGGTCAGTTAAGGTAAGATGAGCTATGTTCATCATCATCATCATCATCATCATCATCACACTTTTATTATTATTATTGTTGTTGTTGTTGCTGTTGTTGTTGTTGTTGCTGTTCGAAGTGAATAGTAAAGGTAAGGTAAGGTACGGTAAGGAAAGTTGACTATGTGTATGGAAATGTAAAGTAAGTAAAGAAAACGCAAGGTTAGGTCAGGTAAGTCAAGGTAATGCAAGGAAAGGTATGTTATGCTGACTAAGGTAGGTGAGACAAGGTATGGTAATTGGTATTCTCTTACCTGGCACCTGTTAGGGCGAGGCTCGTGTTGTAGCGCACTTCGACGAAATCTTTGCAGACGTCCACGTGGCCAGTGATGCCGAAACTGTCGACGAACTCCAAGTAGACGTTGTAGTTTCCGGGCGCCTGAAATTATGACAACTGCTTCATCACAGTAGGACCTGTATATTATGCTGATTCTTTCTGTCAGCCATGTCAGTTGTTTTAGCCATGTCTACGAATTCTGAGGCATGAACAACAAAGTGAAGCGCATATTCCAAATCCGCGAAGTGTCCAACATGTTCCTTGATTAATTCCATCCATCCATCCATCCATCCATCCATCCATCCATCCATCCATCCATCCATCCATCCATCCATCCATCCATCCATCCATCCATCCATCCATCCATCCATCCATCCATCCATCCATCCATCCATCCATCCATCCATCCATCCATCCATCCATCCATACATACATACATCCATCCATCCATCCATCCATCCATCCATCCATCCATCCATACATACATACATACATACATCCATCCATCCATCCATCCATACATGCATACATACATACATACATACATACATACATACATCCATCCATCCATCCATCCATCCATACATACATACATCCATCCATCCATCCATACATACATACATACATACATCCATCCATCCATCCATCCATCCATACATACATACATACATACATACATCCATCCATCCATCCATACATACATACATACATACATACATCCATCCATCCATCCATCCATCCATACATACATACATACATACATACATACATCCATCCATCCATACATACATACATACATCCATACATACATACATTCAATACATACACCTATTCAATACATACATCTATTCATAAATTTATACATCCAGTGATGCCAAATATATATATATCCATTTATCTATCCAAACATTTACCCATCCTTTCGTCCGTCCTTCCGTCCTTCCGTCCTTCCGTCCATCCATCCATCCATTTATCCATTTATTCATTCATCCATTCATCCATTCATAATTCCATCCATTCATTCATTAATCCCCACATCTATTCATAAATGTATACATTCAGTGATTCCAACTATATGCATATATATATATCCATGTATCTATCCATCTATTTTTCCATCCATTCATCGATCCATTCATTCGTCCATTCATTCATTCATCCAGCCATTCATTCGCCCATTCATTCATCCATCCATCCTTTTGTCCGTCCTTCCGTCCGCCCGTCCTTCCGTCCGTCCTGGGCGTCCTACCTTGATCAGCCAACTGCACTGTACATCGGATCTGTATCCAGGCGACAGATAACCAGGCGAGTAAATTGTTCCGTTGTATTTGGCATCCAGCACCCCTCCGCAGTAAGCTTAAGCAACACAAAAGGATAGATTCACTTCAGATCATTGCTCCATCGATGGATCAGCGGATCAACTCATATGTCAGCAGTTGGTATATTATGCAGTGCAAATGTAACAGTAAATAAATTAATCAATCGATGGATCAGTAGATCGATAGATCCATTCATTCATTCAACCACTCACGAATTAATCAACCAACCGGTCAGTCACCCAGTAAGTCAGTCATTCAGTCCGTCATGCAATCAGTTAGTCCATCAGTCAGTCAGTCAGTCAGGCAATCAATCAGTCAATAAATTAATCAATCATTCAATCAGTCAGTCAATCATTCAATCAGTCAGTCAATCAGTCAATCATTCAGTCAGTTAGTCAATCAGTCAGTCATCCGGTCAGCCATTCAATCAATCAGTTAATCAATTGATCAGTCAATTAGTCAATGAATCAGTCATTGGGGCGATAAGTAGTTCTTCTAACCGTTGACACTCGGGTGAACTGTTTCGCAGTAGTTTCCACCAAATCCGTCCGGACATCGACATCTCCAGCAGTTCTTCGGATCCTGGTAACCGTCCCTCTTGCACGGCTGCGGCAGCTCGATTCCATACGACGTACAGACATCTGCAGCAACAAAATCAATTTATCCATCCATCCATCCATCCATCCTCCATCCATCCATCCATCAACCCATAAATCCATCTATCCATCGTTCCATTCATTCATCCATCCATCCATCCATCTATTATCCATCCATCCATCCAAAATGTCCAGCAAGTTACCTACATACCTACCAATAAACCGTCTATCCGAATTGCACGCATGTAATTGTAATCGCAAATTTGTATAGCGCCACTACAAGAGAAACTCATCAGAGGCGATCCAGACCTGACAACACAAACCACGATTGGATTGAAAATGGTTTTCAAGTGCTTACGGAAAAGGCAAAGAAAGGTAAAGAAGGCAAAAATAACCTACCTGCATACCTACCTATATACATACCTGTCTACCTACCCTGTCTTAGGCTGTCTACCTACCATTCTTTCTACCTATCTAAATACCTTCCTGCCTGCCTACTTACCAACCTTCCGATTGCCTAAATTTATCAACATTCCTACCTACCTAAATACCTACCTGCCTTCCCACCTACCTAAATACATTGCTGTCTGCGTTCCTACTAAGCGTCCCTACCAAGCTTCCTACCTACCTAGCTGCCAATCTACCTGCCTATCTACCTACCAATCTACCTACCTAAATATATACCTACCTGAATATCTACCAACCTTCATACCTACCTACCTGTCTACCTTCCTACCTACCTAACTACCTACCTGTCTGCGTACCTACCAACCTTCCTACCTACCTAACTACCTACCTACCTGCCAACCTTCCTATCTACCTAAGTACCTACCTGCCTGCGTGCCTGGCTATTTCCTGAAGATTAGACAAGGGGCAGAGGTCCTTACCGTCGCAGTAAGCCTTGTTGGCTAGCTTGACGTCGTAGAAGGAAAGCTCCTGTCGCTGACCTATGACCCGCATCATCAGAGGGTCACGTGTCTCGACCGTCGTCAACGATCCATTCGCGTCTTTTGCGTAGAACTAGAACGAATGCGATGTAATGCAATGCAAAGCAATGCAATGTAAACACAATGCAGAGAATAAGGAATGTATGAAAATGTACAGCACGTTCTAATATACATCCTCCAAATAGCAATGAGTGTGACGGAATGCTATGATATATAGCGTAATTCAATGTAAAAAATTATCTGGTCACTGTGGCCTGCTTCTACAAGAGGCGCTACATAAATTTACAAATACAATACAACGCAGATTTACCAATACTATACAATACCTTGGCGCTATATAAATTTACAAATACACTACAATACAGATTTACTATTACAGTACTATAGAATACCTGGCTTTTTATAAATTTACTAATACAATACAATACATAATTACTATTACAATACAATAGAATACCTGGCTCTTTATAAATTTACTAATACAATACAATGCAAGTTTACTAATACAGTAGAATAGAATACCTTGGCACCGTAGTGCATTCCTGACCCGAGATCGTATGGTACATTGAGGATGACAATTTCACCCCATGTCCTCGTCTGGAAGTTGTACAGTTTACCCTCGGTTATGTTACCCTCGTGGATGATGACATACAGGTGTCTGTCAGGACGGCTCTGTTCGTGCCAGAAGCCGACGGCATGACCGACCTCATGAGCTATCGTCCCATTCTACAGACAGTCGCGTAGTGTAATGTAGCAAAGCATTCATATAGCGCCTATCAAGAACCTCCCGAAAGCGCTGCTTACACGGCTACCCAACTGACCTAAACGAGTGCGACTTATTGTAAACTTATTCTAAATGTGTTATGCAGAGTCAGAGAGAGACAGACAGACATACAGACAGAGGCAGAGACAGAGACAGAGACAGAGAAACAGAGACAGAGAAAGACAGAGACAGAGAGAGGGAGGGATGGAGGGAAGGAGGGAGAGATTGGAGAGGGAATATTGTGGGGAAAGGAGGGATAGGGGCAGGGAAGAAGGAGAAACAGGCAGCAACACGGAACTTTTCCAGAAGGAACATTTTGCCGAACTAGCGCGCGGACGCCTTGCGCGGAATGGACCAGTTATTATTATATAGGGGCCGTATCACGTATGTAGTTCAGAATCCATCAGCCTCGGTCCTTCCTGGCCAGTCTCCCGAAATTCTGCGATGCTTCTGGTTGAATGAGAGGCAAAATCCGTTGAATTCCAGTCGAGGAAAGAATTAATTCGAGACTTTCCTGGTCGACACCGCACCAGCATACATCAGGGAGCTCTGTTGTTCCAGTCTTGAGTCAACCGGATCGGGCGATCTTTGCGCTCTGCTGCTCGTGGTGATATGCAGGTGCCCCCTTTCCGTACGTCAACTCGAGCCCATTGTGCCTTCTCATGTCATGGACCGTCTTCTTGGAGCAGGCTTCTGCTGCACATACGTAGGCCCTACTGATGCGTTTTACTCTGTTCAGCAAACATCCGCAAACTGCCTTAACAACCATTGGTTTAGTACATACGTGCAGCAGATGACTGTTCCAGGAAGACGGCCCAAGACTTGAAAAGGCACAATGGGCTCGAGTTGATGTGTGGAAACGCGGCATCTGCATATCTCTACGAGCAGTAGAGCGCAAAGATCGCCGATCCGGTTGACTCAGAACTGGAACACGGAGCTCCCTGATGTATGCCGGTGCGGTGTCGACCAAGAAAGTCTCGAATTAACTCTTTCCTCGACTGGAATTAGGTAGTCATGCGTGCAGCGCTTTCGTGAGACACGAGAAGGCGCTATATTAAGTGTCTTGTGGGTTATTGTGTAGTGTATGATTGCATTAACTTCTGAGTAGATGTCGTAAGCTGCGCTATATAAAAGCTACGGTACGTTGCATTGGGTAAGACCTACCGATTGACATCCGTCTCCAATGGAGATGGTCTGGTTTGGCTGACGTGTGTAGCCAACATACGACCAACACCTTAACAAGAACACGTATCGCGCTTTTTATTTATTTATTTGCTCGTCCATTCACTCAGTGATTCGCTGAATCATTTGTTTTTTCGTTCGTTCAATCACTCGTTCATTCAGTTGTTCAATTTTTGTCGTTCGTTTTTTCATTCGTTCGTTCGTTCGTTCATTCGTTTGTTTGTAACTGTCATTCATCCAACTATTCATTCTGTTAAGCTTTTGGAAAAATCTGTTAGTAGTCGACTTAATCCTACGTGTAAATTCTTGTATTATTTTAACATTTTTATTATGAATATTAAGAATAGGACAACTTGTAGCATTATTTTATTATATTGAAATAAATAACTGAGTAATTACTAAATATCTGCTGAACCTCGTTGCAATACAAAATGCAGCTAGATGCCGACTTAATTTGACTGTTGTTAATATTATAAATAGTTAATTAGGCAAATAAATCTATTACTTGATGAATAAACATAATGAATAAAAGTTTTGCTACCCTCTTTGTCTGACAAACATAAGTTTGAAGTCAGCTGATGCGTTTTCACTGAACGTGATGCAGGTCAAGTCCTCCCAGTAGGACAGAGCATCCTTTATTCGCCTTCTCTCCTCATCACCTGAAATGTATCTGTGTATCTATGTATGTGTGTATGGATGGATGGATGGATGGATGGATGGATGGATGGATGTATGCATGTATGCATACATGTATGTATGTATGTATGTACATATCTATGTATGTATGTAGGTAGGTATGCATGTATGTATGTATGTGTGCATGAATGAATGAATGAATAAATGAATGTGTGTATCTGAACATTTATATAGCGCCTCTTTTAGACACCTCTTGAAAGCGCTAGAACATGGCTAAAGAACAGTTCTAATTAGAGGTGTCTTAAGGGCAGCTGAAAACTGCTTCTTCTGCAACAGTGGATACAGTGGAAGACTGTCCGATAAACACGATACAATGGACGACTGTAATTGGGTAATCGTAAAGAAGTAATTATAACTATTATAGCGCTGTATAAATTTAATTTCGAATTTACATTCTGTCCTGGATCGGCCCATATGGCCACATTGTTCTTCCCAGACACTCCTTTTAACTACTAGACACCAATTCCCTGCAAACGCTGCTCTTAACGGGATTCCACCTACTATGCGTTCCATCGAAAGTGTAGGGAATTGGAAGCGTCCATCGCTTCGAGATCGGTTCGGCCAGCTTCCGCTTTCTTCGACGTCTTGGCGGCTGGACATCGAGGAGGAGCTCCTGGGCCTGTTCCACGGTCAGGATGATGTCTCCCTCGAGGAACTGGTCGACCGTCGCCTCCTCCTCCTGCGTCTGCAGATGCCAACGAATTGTAGGCATGTAATTACAATGTAATCGTAATAGTAAACTCCGAAGAAATGTCTTTGGCACCTGAATAGCTATCTCACTTGAGAAGCTTACGTTTATCTTACTTTTACTAACTGCAACATACCTCGTCCGACCTCACTTAAATTAACTAACCTGACCTTACCTCCCTCATCTTACTGACCTACCTTTCTTTAATTTACCTCACCCGATCTTACTTTATAAAACAATATCGCATCGTGCCTTTCCCTACCGAACCTTCATTTACTTTACCCTACCTTACTATACCTATAGGTGTGATGCTGATAACCTACCTTACTTCAACTTAATTTCCTATATTTTATACTACCTTACCTTGCCTTTCTTTGCCTTACCTTGCCTTACTTTACTTTGACTTACCTTACCATACTCTGCCTTCCTCGCAATGTTCATATAATAACTACAAAGAATTAAGTTTTTGAACTTTATATAGCGCCTTTAGACTACTCACGTGGTTTTGACCAGTTTGGGCGTCCACTTGCTTTTGTAGTGCTATTAGAATGTTGACGATCTGATCCTGGTTCTCTTGCGGACCTGTTGCTCCTTCCTGTTGCATCTTATCTGCAACAAAGCTGTCTTCGTTGTCCCGGTTGTCAGTGCCATTTTCCTGCAACAAACGTGTATATATATAATACAATACAATACAAAGAAACAAAAATTCATACACTTGACACTGTTTTTTGTAGTTATTGAGCATTGCCTGCTAACTTATGAATATTTTGCTCTTCATTGCAGTTAACATCGTTAAGGCTATTGTAGAGAGCGCCTCTGTTTAGTTCCTCTTGAAACTGCGCTATATGAATTTCCAATTAGAATTACATTTACAAATACATGCGATCATACATAAAATACCCTTGAACATGCATACATAGGCGCGTATAAATGCATACAGACATACACACAGTACCACTGCATTTGGCATCTTTTTGCGAAGCGGGGCGGGGGAGAAAGATGAGTAATTACTAATTATATGTTCAATAAATTACAGATGTTATAATTAAGCGTCCACGGGCAATTCACCTTTCCTTACTCAATGCTCTCCGCCGCTTCTTTGCTGCCGTGCCCCTTACGATATTTGCCTAAGGTCGATTTAGGCGGACAGTCAGACAACAGACAAGCAGACAGACAGACAGGCTGACTGACTGAAGACTTACTTACTTGATTACTTACTTTTTTACTGACTGACTGACTGACTGCTGACCGAGGGAAGACAGATAGACAGACAGACAAACGGACTGGCAGCCGGTCCCAGACAGACAGACACGCTCACCGACAGAGAAGGGCAAACGGACGAATAGACGCACAAGCAGACGCACAGACGGACACTCATAGCATAGCACCCTCCCACCGAAAGCGACAACGACTTTCTTGTCTTTGAAGTCAATGCCAACTTTACCGTCAGCCGTTTAGCCTCAAGTCGAATGACCTGACGATAATGAAGAAAACGACGACGACGACGACGACGATGATGATGATGATGGTGACAACGATAATGCTTAGCTCAACTTGCTTTACTCAAAAGTGAGGCAAACATGGCCATGGAACTAATCAAAATAAGTGCATTTTAATAAAAGTTTGAAATTGTTTGATAAACAGAGTCAAATGTATCAGCACCTAATGTGTTATATTCAGTGGAAGACTGTTCGAAGAAAATCATCCCACACAGGGTAAGACACGATGTTCGTTCTGTCAATCCTTTGATGTCATTCAAGTCCGAACTAAAGATGCAGTTCTTCCAACTTACTTACCCACCGTAACCTGGCTTCTGATTTCTCTGACCCATCAGAATTCGACCCCCTTCTCCAACGGTATATGATTTTGGATTGCAATTTCGACTTGAAGCGACCCTCGACTTATCCCTTGAGCATTATAATAACGGCGCTATAGAAGACTTTAGATTAGATTAGATTAGATTATAATAGATTAGCTCGAGTTGATGTGCGGAAGCGCGGAACCTGCATATCTCAACAAGCCTTACTCTCTTTTCTCACCGTATTAAACCTGTATTACCTAAACCTTGCCACATACATGTATATTACCTGAACATACCTTATGCTACTTTGCCTTACCTTACCTAAACTGCGCCACGTGTACTAACTTACCTGACTTTACCTTGCGTCGTATTACCTGATCGCAATACACATTCACCCCTTAATATTAACTTTAAGAACACTGTTCTCATGTCTCATTTTGACCAACAAATTGCATTGACTGTTTTCTTTTGAGAATTCTCCCATCAGTTTATCCTGTTTCATCGGGGGGTGGGTGGGTGGGGTGCTATAGGGGACTACATGCCCTTCCCGCGGTCGGGGTAGTCAAGATAAGACGCAGAAGATAACATCCGCTCACTCTGTTTGCGTCTCACAAGCAAACAACCAACCCTTCGTCGGAAAAAAGAATCTTCAACGAAGCTGCCAACGAACAGACCAGTTGGGCAACCGCATCTAGCTGTGTGAATATATATATATTATATATATATATATATTATATATATATATGAGCCTTATTCACATAATTACACATTGTACTGTGTTTATACACATTAGATATTGTGTATATATGTTGACCATATATTGTATTGTGTATATGCATCTATACATGATTGTATTTACATGTATGCTGTCTGCTAATAGAGGCATATGTTGGGTTGTTGAAGCTATTCAAGAATTCTATTCAACAAGTCTTGAAACTGACAAGCCAACCCGATTTCTCAAGTTTCACAAACCTTAGTTGGCCATAGATGCATGTCCCTTACCGGAAGTAATCTTGCAGTTTTAGTTAAAAGTATAGTTATAGCACTATCTTCAAGCGCTGTGATACCTCTGAGCTGCTGAAGTTGTAGGCCAATTGAGGTTTAGGCCGTTTTCAGTCTTTCGGTCCAAGGGCTATCATAGAAGTGTGCTTAGTATTATACAGGCCTACTGTTTTGTGTAGGGCCGTCTTATCCATTAGGCACCGTAGGCACTGTGCCTGGGGCCCACGAACTTTATAGGGGCCTTCGAAATTCAAAAATGAGATATTCAAAAAAATTAATTTATTGATTGACCCGAAAATAGAAAAAGAAAATACAAATTTAATAACCTGAAACAGTTTAAGTTAAGCTGTTCTACATTATGTTAACTTTGCGGCTCTTTTGCATTAGCAAAATCACACTTAATGTCCTCAAATGTCATTTCTCGCATTAAGTCGTTTTCAATTGAAAGTAGTGCAAGGGAAGATAGACGTCAAGAAATAAGGTGAATGTGTTTAGCTCTAATGCAGATATGGCAGCTGGGGCCTAAGAATGCGAGAGCGTCTAGGGCCTACGACGACCTTAAAACGGCCCTGGTTTTGTGTGCATTTCTACTGTATAGAATATGCGTGTTGTGGTATGGTCTGTGCCTCGTTCCCGGAGGGTCGCGGGTTCGAATCGGTGGCTCAAGCCATTGCGTAGCGACCTTGGACAAGTTATTCACCCACAATTGTCTGTGAGGAAGGCAACGGGAAACCACCTCACTCATCTCATCTTCGGGTGGCATAACGCCAAGGGACCTGCCTTCGGGTAAAGAACTCATCATCATCATCATCATCATCATCATCATATGAATGTTTCTTGTACATATGTGTATATATATATATATCTTGAATATATGTTCCTTTGAATAATAATGTTTGTTGAAAGGTCGGCGCGGCCTCTTGTGGCAAAAGCAATAAGTTACTTGTCGTTGAGTCGTCTGTGTTAATTTATCTGGTTTGTTCGACGGCGACAAGACGATTCGCTCAAGTCCTTTCGAAGTCGTAGATACAGAGGAGGATGTTATCCGATTGTCTCAACTACATCTGTATATTTGTGCGCATCCAAAGCGCGTTGTAGGCCTACATACGAATTTCTCTGCCTGTGTGTGTGTCAGTGTTGGTCTGTGTCTGTGTGTCTCTGTCTGTGTCTGTCTGTGTGTGTCCGTGTGTCTGTGTGTCTGTCTGTCTACAAATGATGCTCGTGTACCAGGATAAGTCCTCCACTGGCAGCTTCGCGCAGACACTTAGAGACCGGAATATACACATCATAGTTCATTCATTCATTCATTTGTGCACTCATTCATTCAGAACATTTATTTAGTGCTTCTTCAAGACTTCTTCCTCAACTTCTTACTCCCAGCCTAGCCCCGATAAAAGTGCCTAGTTGCACGCAATAGTAAGGACTTTCCTTTACAGCGAACATTATAATATTTCATAAAGACTCCTTATGGAGTCCGTGCATTTCCTGATATACGGCTTCCTGTCATACTACAGGCACTCAAGTGGTGCGAACTGTCAACAGTGTCAGCCCCATGGACGTTCAACCGATCGGTCGAGGGATTCTACTAATCAGAAAGATGTTCCAAGATTTCTGCTCTGGAGAAGAGCAGAAGCATCGACAAACACATCGTTGTCAGCTGCTGCAGCAACAGATTTTCAACTCCCTAGCGACCGCCACTCCTGGGGCCTCGTCTCTTCCTTCGTCGGGGTGCTGTACTCTTAAAATAGCAGCTTCGAGAGCACCACTGAACAGAGGGACGGATGGACAAACGGACGAACAGAACGACGGGAAACATATGAAGTTTGCACAAAGCAGATGGATTTACGATTTCTCTCGTGAATGCCAGATAGCATTATGCATACTCGCTCTGGACATCTGCCTTTGCCGTTTTCATCCGGATTCACCCTCTCGGACTCAACCCTTCCCTACTTTCGCACTCAACTTGAGTTAAATAATAGGCGCCACCTTCGATTGATTCCCTGCACATCAATTCCGTTCCGCTATTTTTCCGAGTTTATTCAACTCAAAAACTGAGTGAGATCAATAAGAGTAAATCGATACATATCAAATCACAAAGAGTAATTACATGTAAGTTACGATATACTCTGAAGAACCAATGCCATTGGTTGATATGAATTTAAAACAAAGGAACTACTGTAGTAGGGAAATCTATAGAAGTTTCGAGATGAGGTCTGATTCTTGTAAGACGCCCATAGTTTTTTGCAGATTGCAGTTGTGTAAAATAATGTAATCGAGTATTTTATAGCATCAATTCGAGAGTTCCCAAAAAGCGCGTTTAGATAAGGCAGCGATTTCTAATCTAATCAAATGACTTCTATAACGCCGTTAACATAATGCCCAAGGTAGTCGCTCTAAGTCTAATCATAATCAAAATCATAATCCATTTGAGAAGCCATGTCGAATTCCTATAGGTCATAGAAGCATGGAGATCTGTTTGGAAGCCAAGGGGAACAACGAGCTTCCACGTTGCCGGGTCTAGCACCCTTCGCTCTGCCACTCAAGATCTCCTGTTTGTCCCTTGCATGCGAACCGCTGCGGCCCAGGCCCGTTGGTCCCAGTTTTTGGAATTGCCTCCATCGAGAATTGCGACTTGAGCTCCTTTCTCTCCCCTTCACAGTGTTCCGCAGGCGCCTGAAGACTGTACTGTTCAGCAGTGATTTTACTTTTTGGGTCGGAAGCACCTCTGTTGAGTTTATCCTCTAAGAGGCGCTTTGTAAATCTCAAATTACATTTGCTAGTACACCCTGTTGTTGGTCTTGTTCATATAGCGAATTTGGGAGGTTCTAGATAAATGTCTATGTAAGTACATACATACATACACATATACATATATATACACATACACACATGCACACATACATACAGACATAAGCATATAAATACATACATAGGCCTACATTCGTACATACATACATACATGCATACATACATGCATGCATACATACAATGTCATTTATAGCATCGGTACTGCATGGCTACATATTCATAATGCCTTGTATCTCTGCGTAGGAGCTTCGAAGCCCGGTGCGTTATGGTTGTTTGCAAAATATTGTAATATCTTAATATAGCGCCTTTTAGTTTAAGCGCTGCCTACTTTAGCCTAAGTGGTGTTAAAATAACACAAACTGGTGTGAAGTTGACAATTTCCATATAATTAGTTAGGTCTACGTAACGAGAAGTTGTCCGGTTGTTGCAATGTTGCAACTCTTCAGCCGTCGAAAGGCAAAAGGCGATGTTAACCAAGAACTACTTTGCCTTTGAGCATAAATGTTCAAAAGTTCTATTTTATGCTGAGGCCGGAGCGATTACTTCAACGTTAATTAGTTAGTTATCCAGACATTTAATATAGCGCCATTTTAGCACCTCACAAAAGCGTGGCCTATGCTAGCCTGCGAGATGTTACAGCCACTAAGAATAAAAAGTTCATCATTAAGCAAACAGCGATCAGATTATATGTATACTAGAAGAATACCGATATCTGCCACGCTGTCTCACTGCCTGACTCTTGGATCTTGGAACCGAACACTTGTGCCTATCGATTTTGTTTGACTGAGCGCCTGTGAATAAGCTGGCCCCTGTGACGTTGCTTTCGTTGAGCGCTGTAGAAATCTGGGGATTACGATAACGATTACGAAGAATCACTAGTGGCTGACTCCCGCACACACGCGAGTCCAACTGACGGATTTTCATTCCTTGACAGTGTACGCCGTGCATTTTAGAATGCCTGAACATGGCTTTTTCGAGGATGAGGAACAACCGTGCCTTACAAGGGTAAGTTAACAGTTCTATTTCATACTGACCGTTTCGTTGGAGTGGTCAACGAGGTCTTGCTGGGTCGACAAGAAACCAGTCTCGAGTGGGATGCTGGCTGCGTGGCAGAGGATGCCTGGAAAGCACTTGGACCAGACAATATCCAGTACGGACGTCGGAAACTCGCCGCGCGCGATCAACATAAGCAACACGAACGACAGAAACGGTATCCGGTGTGTTAGGCTCATCTTAGTTTCCAGTTGGCGAAATTGCACATAGCACAGTGCGAAAGAAAACTGGAAATTCGAGAACTTCGTAGATATATCGGATGCTGAATTCCGAGTAGAACTTCAGGAATTTTTGTTGTTGCTTGTCTTGTCGGAGGAAAATTGCTCCTTATCGACAAAGATCCACGTTGATGAAACTGGTGTATCAACGATTTCCTCGGTTTATTGATGCCACTTGTTTGTTTGTTTGTTCGTAAACAAGCTTCATGGTGTTTATAGAGGTCTTAATAGGAACTCGCATAGCCTAATCGAGAATGACGAATAGCTTTGCACGGATATAATCGAGGAGCTTACCTACAATTCCTTCGGGTTCTATAGTTTCGCAGAAACAGATCATTCATCGGGATACCTTTCAAGGCTACCTCTCATCGGTAGTTTGTCATCCACCAAACATTACCGCAGTCGACGGTACGTGAGTCGCTTGTTAGGCATCATCCGGTCATGTTGGCCAAGTCAGAGGCGGGGGCCCGACAATTAAAGACGTCGCGAAATCAAAGACATTGCCATTAGCCAGGTGTCTCGGCTGGCAAAAGACCGACGTACCCTGGGGTGTGATATGATGACGCCGCCTGGCCGGCCACAGCAGTCAAAGGAGCATAGCTACAGGGTCATTATGCTTGGACAGAGTCCATGCCGATCTTTGGCACCTCCCACGTCGACGAACCAAGAAGACGTCTGCTGCCTTGGCTAAGAAATGAGCAACGCTATTGACGTATTCGACCGCCACTTCTTATCGGAACCGAGGATGCTAACGTCGACAATCGAGAATACTGCACGCCGTGTGTCGTAACTTTATAGCGTCACCGTGTGTCATTGACCTACGCTGACGTCTAGATGCCGCTTTCAGTTGACGGAACTGCTTAAATTCAAGAAACTACACAGCCTTGCACGTGTCGTAAAGATGAACTTTTCCACCTTAAACCACCGTTATGCTGTGTTCATACTGCGACTGGCGACCCAACTTAAGCGTGCTTACCAAGCATGTAGACTGACCTTCGACTGAAGTGTTAACTGTAACAAGTAATAACCGATACGGGTGTTACCAGCATAGTCATTACGGAGCGAAAGGGTGTGATCGCAAGCAAGTGTACAACAGAACTAAGCAATTCCCTTATCGTATTCTTCGAACTAATGCGGCTTTCGTAAGCCGACGATGTGCGTAGGCCTACTGACGAAAAGCTAAAGCAATCGCTACTGCTTTAGACACTCGGTAGATATGCTATCATCGAGCTGTTTATATAGAAGTGTAGGCCATATAAGTACGTGTTAAGTTTAGGATTGTATACACTGTCAGTTGCCGAAATTGAGATGGTTTGCGCGTGAAGGCAGGTATAGGGCCGCGGTTCAACGGTTGGAAAGCTTGGGTGCTTTATCGCCGTTTGTGTATATAAGAGGCAAGAGCCGCCCTCATGTCGGTGCAATAAGTGACCGACGCCTGACATCTCGATTGATGGATCTGAAACTTTCTCAATTGTCTGTAAAGATAACGAACGAAATTCGGAAATCAGAGAGCCCAGTGTTGGGCGCGAGCTAGCATGCACGCCATTTTCGCTCTTTACGGTGGTATAGGGCTCATGCAGACTACGCACGTGCACGGGCCGGCGTGATTAGCTAAAGAAGTTAGGCATACAAATCCTCTGATGACCTGTAGGCCTATACAATCATAGGCCCACCTGTAGGCCTTTTGATGTCTCAATAACTCATCGACAGTCGTGAAGACAATGATTGGCAATTACTTTGAGATTGTTCATTCAGAATTCTAAACTGCGCAATACACGCGCGACACGATAAAACCGTACTTGGGCAGTTGCTATCGGTGGACTGAACTATTCATTCAAAGCGGCGAACGCTAATAATTACCGAATGCTCACCGAACGGCGTCCTAAAGCGGCTAGTTAACGACTCACAAGGGCAGACCTCGACAGCAGATTGTCACGCTTGATTGGCTTCTTCGTCAGGCACTCGCGGCAATTCCTTTTTGTACTGATGACTCAATAAACTTCACGTCAAGTTTTGCTAATTGATCGCCCAACTAAGTATTGACACAGACTTACCTCACCGCGAAGGTCTGTAGTCGCAGCGAAATACGTGTGGTATTATCCAAGTGTTGTAATTTTATGGCGCTGCGAGAGGCTGTGCTTGCAATGCAGTGCCATATAATTGAACATTTTATAGCACCTTTAGGTACCTTTCGAAGACGCTCATAACATGTGATCGTGTATGAGAAAAGGGTACCAAAAGCGGTAAAGTAAATTTGCGAGAAACGCCCTCAGAAGGCGAGTACTTATAAATTAAGTCAAAATCAGTTCTTTGCATAGACACATTCCTTGCTGTGTTAGCTATCAAGCTATAAGTTCTTATGCAAAATTTCGACATCTACGTAGTTTTGTTTTTAATTTATTAAGGTGCACAGCAACAGAAACTTAATTAACATGTCCCCTTGGTCCCTTATGTGAAGTCGTGCTCATCGATTATCATACTAGTGACCGAGATAGGTAAGTATTCGTCTGAATCAGTTTTTTATGGAGATTTCACTGATGGTAGCCTCACAGGCTTATGACTGCGCTCCAATTTACTATTCTTATAAACCTTCACCACCTTCAGGACACAACGGTTTAGGCTGAGTCATAGTTATGGTATGCATTAACTCTCGATTTCTTTGAAACACTAACTTTTTACTATTTGTGACAGACACATTTGGTTTTCACGTATTATTCAGCAATTCCAGCCCAATCTAGGGCAGTATCAAACTCTTTTTAATAATTGCTTTTAATAATTTTTTAAATAAATGATTTGGTGCCATTTTCTCATGCACATATCTGTACCTTTTCCACTACATTAAAAATCATCTAGTGATGTCGTTACCTTTTCCGCGAAATTGAAATTTACGTTTACACTCAGGTAGCTTACTCTTTCCACGAAATAAAAAGTACTCTATATCTTAAACTCGTACAGTGATCTCTAAAGCCGAGTAAAATTTCGTGATCGTAAACTCAAAATTCTAAAGCGCTACTTAAAAGCAAAGAGCAGGGTATCAGCTTATTCACAAGCCCTGCATCAAGTCATTGGGGTTGTCCAAATCTGCTATGTCAAGGATCAAATCCGGTTGCCAGAAGACCAGAAAGAGAAGGGGAAAGAAGCTGTTAGGGTGGGCTGTGTTTAAACTGGGAGAAATCGGATTCGATAGATCAAGGTGTGATTTCTTGAAAAGTTTAGAGTGGAATTATTGTTAACCTGCAGATTTTGCAAGTTAACAGAAGTCGCCTACAGCTACAGCATTGAAAGTAAGCTTAAGTACCAGTAAAGTAATAAAATAATTGCCATTAAAGAGCGCTATGTAATTGCGCTGTTACATTATTAATCACACTACGTTACAATGAAAAACGCCAGAGTTAACGGGGCGAACAGAGCCATGAACGCCCATTCAGCCCCAAAGCGAGTGTCCATTTGCATTCGGTATAACATCGGCAACGTTCTCGATGGCTGTTCGGCAAAGTGCCCCAACCCACGTAAAGTTTGACGTTTTTCTGACGCCAGATAGCGTACATCATAATGCCCCCGAACGATATCTGCGGAATGCTGTGTAAAGTATGGACCTGTATAAAGTTTGGCCTATGCTACGCAATAATAAACTTATGCCTAATCCTTTGTAAAAATTGTATATTTCGTTACTATGTCCGCGTCATAAAAACGTCAGCGTTTACGCTGGTCGGGCTAAACTGGCGAAAAGCCATCAAGAGCGTTCACGTAGTTACAGTGAAACGCAGACTGCTGTGCTCTGCGTTCGCTTGGCTGTTAACCAAATTACCCTCCAATCTTACCGTTCAACAGCTGTCTGTTAATAGCGACAACGAACACTCATTGTGTAGCAATACGGGATACTGTGGTCTACAACCAGACTCTTGTGTGAATATAATGCAATACAGGAAAAGGTCACTTTATCATGGGACCGTAAGTAAACGCCTACTGATGGCTGTTAACAAAGTCAATGTAGCGATTGGCCAGCCCCATCGCCCACGTACTTTTGTTACCCCTTTCTGACCCAGACCTGCCCGAGGCACTTACACTGACCCAAGGGCCATTAATTGACCTATTGAAACACATCCAAATTTACTTAACACCCTTCTGTCTGACATTTGCAGGCACTGACAATCAAAACCAGCACCATGACTGGCTCTCGCCCTGAACGCACAACCTCGTAAAGTGACGATTTCATATAAAAGCTACAATAATCGTCGATTATGAGTGACGATTTAAGCAAGGTGTGTGCAAACAATACCAAAGTAGGCCTATACATATGAATACAAGGACTACTGTTGTAGCTTTTAAATGGTCTTTTAGCATTAAACTCTTTTCGTCATGGAATGGCTCTCGTTGGCTTAAATGGAAGCATTATTTTGATCAGGCGAGATATAAGTTCATGCACCAGTATTTTGAAGGGCTGTAATTTAAGTTATCGTAATCTCGATAATTTCTAAAGCGCTACTTTAAAGCTAGGCGCACGGCATCAGCTTATTCATGAGCGCTGCGTCAAGTCAGATGGGTTGTCCAAAGACGCCATGGTAAGAACAAAGTTCTGTTGTATAGTACAGAATGTACGATGTCGCATTTATAATTTATACGGACTGCGTAGACTGCTGTAGGTATTTGCCATTTGTGGCTCATGACGACCGAATCTCGGTTCCAAGATAACCTTAAATGCAGACGTAGGCCCTAAATATTATATATATATATATATATATATATATATATAGCCTCGACCTTGCAAATTCAATGAATTTATCGGGCAGGATCCTTCACCACCTACTCTTAACGCAATTGCCAGCGCCGTCACAAAGAATTTCACCACCACCACCACCTAATAGGTTAGCCCAGTTCTCAAATCAATTCATTTGCTTAATGTCCTCACTACAAAATTATAGATCACCTTGCAATGCCCTTCAAACATGTCAACCTCTTATGCATTCGCCGGCTAATCACTCACTACCCAACCGCCTAGATCTACCCGTTTTAACTCTCTCTACCCCTCGGCCTCGAGTCTCAAATTCTGCAACCGTTCCTTAATCTGCGCTGCACAAGCTCTTTGGAACAAACTCCCGAAAGACGTCCGCCAGTTCGGCCATCCCCTTTTCTCGCCAGTTAATATGTGCACCCCCTCCGCTCACCCTCTCCTGCAGCGTTCCACTGAAGACTGAAACCGCACTTTTCCAACTCTTATCATGCTTTCGCTCCTATAAGTAAGTAAGTAACACATTTTTAACACGCCATGTGTCCATCGGTTGGGTGAAGAATCCTATACCATAAGACCATATCACCAGCGTTTTCCACCGTGGCACCATGTAGTCTCCCTGGCTTGAACCCCTACGGATTCTGACCCCACAACCTGGTTCTTGCGGATTTAATTAGAAAGAGCATCAGTGAATAAGTTGGTCTCCCTGATGTGGCTCTTGTGTGGCGCTGAGAAATTTAGGGGAATTACATTACATTTACTCTTTTGTTATGACTCATCTTTCAAAGGATGACGATATTATCACCATAGAATTTGAAATTTCATTAACTTTGATATTTAAAGTAGTATCTTTAAATTTCTTAAAAGTTTATCTTTTAATATTGCTTAAATTAATTACCAATTTACCATGCAAGGAAGAATTAAATGAATTTGTGTAGTTATATGTACACTACAGTACCCGTTTATATTATTATATTACAAACTTTACAAACTGGAAGCGAACAAATGGTTCAGATAAACTTCGGTTAACACGAATTGTTTACAATACTCCTCTGCATTTCGAGCTAAATGTCTGCACTGTAGTCCAATGGATTGTACTTAGCAGCACCGTCTAGTTTCTGAACTTACATTTAAGAAACCACAACTCCGCCCAAAAGGAATGGAACCGACAACCTATGTTTCTTCATTTTCTTCCTTCAAGAAATGCCTGGAAACTCCCTATTTCTCACTGGCTTTCAAACATCTGCATATCTAATTGTTATTCACCTGGCGTTGGACTAATCACACCTCAGATTCACATTTGTGTGACTCTGTGCGCGTTACAATCTTCGTAATACCACTACTATACATGTACTAATAATAATAATAACGATTATAACAATAAAACCATCAACAATTTAAAAACTCTGTAGTTGAACTGAGATTCACAATAACAAGTAAGTCATTCATCACATTCACAGTCACAATCTACAGATGATCTACGAACTCAACACGAAGTAATACAATCTAATGCAATTGGGCATTTATATAGCACTTTTACAACCCTTTCAAGGTCTGCTCTGGAGGAGCTGGCTCATGGCATCTCCAGATATTCAGCGTTTTCTCTTTCTTTCTTTGAAATCCACCGGCGAATGATGAATTCCTAAAAACAGGTGAATCACACAAGATGAATCAATAAACAGATCAATTCAATTCATTCATCACACTATGCTCACCACAACAGTACTCGGTGATGTGGTCCTAAGGTTAAAGTCTATCCTGTTCTAATCTGACAACTTCCATAGAACCGTTACCACAGCCCCCAAAAGCATCAATCAACAGTTGCTTCGAGTGAAATTATAGCCAAAATCATAAACTGTTGAAGAAGTCTGGTCGAAACTCGATGGTTCAGAGGAACCAGAGGTCAAGCTATGGTGGAACATTAGAGAACTCACAGAAAGCACAGAAATAGGGAAATAGGCAGCGAATTTTTAAATTTTGGACTAGCCATGCCACCAAGAACCCCCTCCCAAGCACTGCTGTCCATCGGAGAGAGTGCAAACTTCAATAATATCAAAACACAACCTGTACAACAGAAAACTCACGGATATTTTGAATTTCGAAATGCATCTCGGACTTCTAAGCTCTTCGTCTTGCAAATTTGATGGCTTGATGACGTAGCAGAACATCAACTCCTGCAAAAGTTAAAAACACGCGCATCAACATTCAGAAAATCAAATTGCAAGCACTCCAACCCGCAAGCTAACAATATGAATCATGGACTGTATGGGACTGAGACACTGATTAAATGAAGACATAGTTCCCAAAGGTTACTTTAGGAGATTCCAGTATATCATGCTATTTTCTATATTGTATTGTCTACAGCAGGGCTACTCAAACTGTGATTAAAATCCAGCCCATTGAGCTTTCCCTTGTGGACTGTGCAAAGGTCAAGGAAATAGAACGAGTTTCCACTCTTATTACTTATAACCCAACCTGCCTAAGTAACATAACATATATGAAGACTTCCCTGCCTCTCCTGTCTAGTGCTGCCCTAGAAAATCTTGCTAGTTTACTTTCAGTTTCTCCTTTTGGAGACTAGGCAGCAAGATAAGTTTTCTATCTCTTATGTAGCTCGTCAACTTGAAGTTACCGAGTTTCAGGCTGCCCATACATACTCTGAGACTGAAGCTTTGGAAAGTGCTATTATGGATACTCAAGAGTTTGAGTAGCCCTGGTCTATAGTATCAGTCTTCAGCTGTATAAGTATCTTTATTTAGAGCCTTTTCAATTGTTACTCATACAACACATCCACAAAACCACTTTGCTTGATTTTAGTTTAGCTTTCTCAAAGCAGTAGCACTGTACATCACAGCCTCTTGAATGACACTAAACAAATCACAAATTCAAGTTGCACAACAGAAATGTCCAACTAAATTACAATGATTACATTTTGTTACATCATTTACAGTCAGTTTACTGAGCGTACTTTTGAGACTTGTTCCGTAACTCGATTTGCACAACAGAGAGACGTCCAGTCGAAATTTGGTTTCTCTTCGTATTTGCTTCCTTCGTTCACGGCGATTACGACAACTGAGTATGACGAATGGTAGAACGGCAATCCCTTCTTGTACAAAACTAGAACAAAAATCAAAATGTTGCTTTGTATTTTATAAATTGTACTATTTTTTTTCTTTTTCCCATTAACTGTGCTCCAACAAACACAGACTGCATCATAATTTTATTATTTACACTAAATCTCTAGTAGTTCTTTCCTTGCTTTACACAATTTAGATCGTTGTGTTTTGCTGGCTGTTGGAATATTTAGGTACCAAGGATCCACACAAGTCATTATGCCTTCTCACGTGTTGGTCTGACCCCTTTGAGCAGTCACCCACTGTACAGATGAACTGTTGCATTTACTTTGTGCAGCATACATATTCAAGCTGCCTTAAAACACACTTGGTTAAATCAGTTAGCAACGTGTTACAAGTCCTTAAAAGCCTCAGGTCCCTAAGCATCTTGATATACGATCACTATAAATAAACAAAACTCTAATTATATATATATATAAAATCCATAAAGAAATAATTAAAATCTGGGTTTGTTTTGTGCCTCGACATGTGAGTGTCGGCTATGTTAGCTTCTCTGCCTTCTTCCCCCTCTCTTCTGCAAGTGCTTGAAAACCAGTCTGTTCCCCAGTGGCCCTGGGTTGTCCGGCCAGAAGCGCCTCTGATGAGTTCATCTTGAAGTGGTGCTTTATAAATTCTTGATTATGGTCATGAATTAAATATATAAATGAATAAATAAAGATATAAGACAAACAAGTTGAAACAACCTCGTAATAAGTCGGACAGAGGAAAATGCTTCATACCGAAGTCAACGCCGTATTTGATGCCCGTCTTGACGACCCAGCCTTTGCTGCGGAAATTATGATAGGCGACGTAGCGAGAGATGAATGACGCACTGAGCCCTTGAAATTTCTCCCACATCTCCGTCAGATTCATTGGTCCCTGGGGAACAGCAAAATTTCAGCAGAAAAATTTAAATGTCAGCATTGAGACTGCACATACTGAAAGTTTTATGCCAACAAATAAATGGCAAGGCCCATGATGCAGCCATGAGACCAGAACCTTGGCATTCATCCATTGCTGGCTCAAAAGGTCTAAGAAAATAATGGTTTTGTGTGGATGGAGCCTCTCTGCTTGAAAAGCAGAGAATACATGTTCAAGCTCCCCCCCAAGAAGGTTACTGTGTAGGGACCTTGAGCAAGTCCTTCACACACAATTGCTCAGTGCCACTCATTGATGATTGATTGGTCATTAGACAGTGGTAATTAATAAATTAGAAATAATAATAATAATTTAATAATAATAATTTAGAAGAAATCTAATTTCAGTTACCTTCTAGGAAAAAGAAATTACAAATGTAATGTACCTACCAGTAAGACCTGAGTGTAAATAGAGCCTTTCAGAATCTATCAAAATCACTGCACAACAGCATCAAACAGAAAGTTTAAGAAAACAGGAAAATCTAAAGCTAACCTTATTACCGTTCGTGACAACTAAACATCCCAGTCCATAAGAGAGAAAAAATGCCTGAAAATGATAGAAACACCAAAATCAAATTAATTAATAAAATGCATATTAATTAACAAAAATTTATAATTTATGAATACCATAGTCTTCAAAGGCAACTTTCCAGAGATATGCATACCAATTAAGTCCTAACCTAATTTTTTTATTCCTATGCAATTCCTCAGGTCAAAAATTTACAAATTAATTTATAAAATCCATTAATTTATATCATTTATTTATATATCTATATTTACATCACTTTTGACAGGTACTTAAACGATGATACATTACTGTCTTCATACAAACATACTATACATATATACATACAAACAAGCAAGTTAGAGTTTTTGAGGTAAGTATACATGCATACATAAATACATACCTGTATACAAAAGGCATCATGATTATAACAACTATGTTACAGCTGGAAAACATATCCCTCAAAATAGCATTTGAAGAAAGTTCCCCTCTGTTAAAAAAAGGACAAAAATACAGACCTCTTCGAGGCCCAGCTGGAGGTTTTCCCTTAGTGGAAAAGGATCGCAGGTAACCGATTCCTTTAACCGCTTTTTTGGAATCAAAACAGATCCACCCTCATCCTCTTCCGAATCCTCAACAACCAGTGCATCGCCGTCTTTATCCTCAGAAACACACGCAATGTCAGAGTTTTCCTGTTCTGAGGACAAGGCAAACAGTGATAAGGATGGGGCACAAGATGATGAGGATGAAGGAGTCGATTGCGTCTTGTCAGACGCTTGTTCTGGATCTTTCTGGTCACTGACATCGTTTCTGTCACCACTTTCGCCCTTGGTGTCATCACAGGATTTGCCACTTTTTTGCCATTCTGAGTGCTTCATAAACCTGAAGACATAATTGAGAATTAAGGTCATGTAATGCAACATAATATGATACAGTGTAACATAACATAGAGTATTAAGATGCCATGTAATTTAAAGAATGTTATAAACTGCTTTCATATATCTTAAGACACAGTCATTCATTCATTTATTCATTCACACATTCAGTTTTTCATTACATCATTTGTTCAATCTTAAACCCTCTAACTCAGTTCAAAGTCTAACAGCAAAAACCAGCTCTAGTTGTAACTAAAACCATCCAACTTGAATTCTCATCCTAAGACTAATCATCCAGCCCTAACTCAAATCCTAACTCTAACCCTCTAATGCAATTCTAACCATCTAACCCCAACTCTAATCCTAACCATCCAAACTCAATGCTGATCATACAGTCCTAACTTTAATCCCAACTCTAACCAATATTCCAACCTGAACTCTAACCCTTACCCCATCTGCTAAGGATGTCAAGAAATTAGGTCAGAGTGACAGCGAAACAAGCACCTTCGCCGGCTCAGCAGTCGTAGGAACGTTTCGTCGCTCCTTTTCTTCATCGTTCGTCGATCTTTTCCAACAGCAACGTTGTAATCAGGTGAACTCCATGACAAGTTACCTTTCCCAAAGAAGCCCTACAATATAATATAACATTAAGAGCTTCCACTGCACCCCTTTGGAAAACCAAGCTAAGGCCTCTGATTCAAGTTTGACGTGTGTCACATTAACTGCTTTTCATTATTATATTATTAAGCAAGGAAGGCAACTCCACACAATTAACAATAATCCTTGGGGTTCTCATGCTGAAAGAGCCTCTAAGTTGTTAGATTTGTAAGAGGCGCTGACAAAATACGATACAACAAAATATAATCTCTGACATTTCTCTTGTAATCTGATGGCATTTGACTAGTTTTTTCTATACAAATGACTGAATGTTTTTCCTTATAAATGACCACTGATTGATGGTTTGTTATGATAATGGTGCTATAAAAGTTTCAGGGAAACATTAAATTAAGGCTTTTAAGTAAGGCTTTTGTGAGGTATTAAGCATTTTTTTAAGATATTTACAAGGCGTTATATTACGTGTATAGATAACTGAGTAACTAACTAAGGCAAGAAAAGCAAGGCAAAACAATGCAATGCAGGTATTGCCTTGCGAGATAAAACAATATAGAATTCCAATCTGAAGATAACTGTAACAAATGCAGAGACAACTGAATCTGAACACTCTGCTAGCTCCTTTCAGTGCCTCTCAAATACACTTCTATTTAATGGTTGTAGAAGGTTCCCAGCCTAGGTACATGTAAAATACATTACAAATACGTTTGTAATGTTTGGCATTATCAAGTGGTGTTGGCTAATGTTTAAATCACTACTGATAATGCTGCTGACAAGGCAAGCCATCACCTAAAACTAATCTAATCTAATCTAATCAATTTTACAGCACCATTATCATAATGCACAAGGCATCAATCGAATGGTCGATCCAAGAAGTCAGAGAAATCAAGAGTCAAGCTATGAAGTCAAAATCATCATCTGTTGGAGAAGCCCAGCAGAAACCCAAGAGGTCAGAGAAAGCATAAGTAAAGCTATGAAGAGCAAGCAAACACCAACCAGTCAGCCCTAAGTCACAGCTAAATTATATTACATTAAATAAATTACGTTAACTGAATTACATTACTTTAATTCTCTTATGTCAACTATTCCAATACCATTTGGTACAGGGCTTCCATTTCAGGCCACGAGTCAACTAGGACGGAATTTCCATTAAGCCGCCCTTGATAGTAACTCCACTGGCATCCACTGTTTTTTACTCCAGTCAGGGTTTGTATTGGAACTGGAAAAGGTCCAGTCTCAAAACTGAATGCACCCCTTTTCTTCTTTGGCTCAGAGAAATTGAAGACAGGTCTCTCCATGGTCTGAATAACACAAACATCCATGTTACTGCTCATTTCTCTATAAAGGTTATGATTTTATTCTCCTGCTGCACTAAATTCTGTGACTGCCATTTCTAAATGAACTAACATGACAGACCGTGGGTTTTAAGTGTTTCAGAACTCATTTAATCAGTGCTACAACTGTGCTGTGCGAACTATTTGATGTTATTTTAATAATAAGAAATACCTGTGTCTACACCATAGGTGTAGTTAAGTTATGAAGAAGCTTAAGTGCAGTTCCTTAAACCCATCCCGAGGGGCAGTCCTTTCCTTCACAGCCTGATCTTCCCACTGCATAAAGTCGATGATCTTATTTCATTGTTTTAGCCGAGTAAACTAGGGGGCGCTAGTGAAACAGGAAAAATGTCATAAGATTTGGGGATTTTTTAATCGAAATATTGCCAGGGAGCCCACAATAACAAGTGAGACGAAAACACTGTGAGCACGTGGAAACTCAAAACAACAGATGCAACTGATTTAACGTCTACTAATAATACCTCAGTAAAATTATGCGTAAAAATAAAGGCTATTTAGAAATTCAGGGTGTATTTCAATGGTATTACTGCAGTATTTTACGCTTTTTAAAGTTTGCAATCCGTCCGTGATAAAGAGCTGGTACCAATACCTGTGCGCTTATGGTTCCCTGCCATCCTTATCGTCACAATCGGATAAAAATAACTAGATTAGCAGTATGTCGAACACTCGGGTTGTGTGTAAATGTGTTCTCTTCATATAACTTCGAAATGAGTTTCCACAAGTATCATTTGCCATTTTAGAAAGGTCTGATAGACATTTGATATCTTCCTCTTATCCATCTTTCCGCTGCAATCCCAAACAACACCCACCGCAGCTGCCACGCTGTCTCTGTGTCTGACTCTTTTGATCTTGACCTGGAACCGAACACTTTTGCCTACCGATTGTTTTGACTGAGCGCCTGTGAATGAGCTGGTCCCCGTGGCATGGCTTTCGCTAGGCAACGTAGAATCTAGGGATTACGATTGCGATTTAACTGTACGCAGTCTTAAACTCCCAAAACTCAGCCACTTCATTAATTCTATCAGTTCATTTCATAATGTAGCATTACATAATTTACGTTACAACCCGCTGCCTCGTAGAAGAATGTAATGCATGTCAAATTTTGTTCGGCTATTCTTATACTGACAGTTGCACTTTAACCTCTAATCAATTAAATATAGGCTAATTAATTAACTGCTCTGAGCCTAACCGAATTCTGCTGACTAGCCTTACCAGTTTTAGTTTACTTTTATATTCAAATATGGAAGTATCATATTACAATACAATACAACTTATATTTATAACGCGCCTTAATAAAACAATGTCTTACTCAAAGGACGCGTTACAACATAATAATTAGTTATAGTACTGAGAGAATAAATGAGTCTTAAGTTTTAATTTAAAATTATCTATTGAAGAGCATCTTCCAATAGATTCAGGTAAAGAGTTCCACTCAGCTGGACCAGCTACTTCAAACATTCTTTTACCAAACTGTAGGTTAACTCTTCTTCTTTGAGCTTAAACGTGCAAATCTGAAATTTAAGACTGCACTGACCTAAAATTTAAACTTTGACCGAGACATCCATGATCATTAGGTAAGGGCGGATTCCACTGTGCCACCGGTGGCCCGCGTTGGGCACAATTTGGACCCAACGAACCTTAGCTGCCAGAGTAGGTATACCCAAACTAAAGACATACAGAAAAGTTCAAGAATAGTTGGAATAGTTTTAGAAGTACTGTGTAACTGAATTATAAATTATAACAATCACAATTCAACTCAATAATGTTTTATTTATTTCTATTTAAAACTCAAAAGCAAAGTAATAAATGAGTTTAAAACAACAAAATAACATAAATTACAACAGTATAAATAAATAAATAAAAATAAATAAAAACATTTATGTTCGTATACATATTTCAGAAATAGACTTGTTATATAAGTTAATTCTATAGTAAAAAGATATGTAACCTTATACTTCAGTCATCTGGCATGATTGTTAATAAATTAAAAATCACAAGAAAAAGGATCACACACAATACATACTGCTGAACACCATAGAAAATAAATAATAAATTATATATATAACTGTTAAAAGCACTTTTCAATATCGCTAGCTCGATAGCCTTCAAAACGGTGTAACTCACAAAAACGACAATATCTATATCGTACGAAAAAATAGTAGAGTATGTCCGGTTTCATGTACTGATGTAAAACCTCTTGCAAATTGACTTGTATAAAATTGACATATCACGCAGCAAAATGGCTACGAAAGGCGAAGCAGCAGAATCGCTTAGCGTTGCCGAATTATTCACCGGTAAAATCGAAACAAAAAATAAATTATAAACGCACACTTGCTCACTTAAGGGGCCTTAGACCGATCCGATCCGATTTTTGTAGTCGGATCAGATAGCGTTGGTGTACGACAGCTTTCATTACGAAAACGGAAGTCGCCATTTTGCCTCGAGCGACAGCCATTTCGCTGAGAGATATTGGTATGTGAACTAAAATAATGTACATATGTCGTATAGAGACATGAGAAAAATAAAATGTACATATATATTTTGACACATTTATAATGCACATTTTCTGAAACGTAATTAGACTTTATAGGGTGGGTTTCATCGCGCATGTGCAGCCTACGCTAACCCTTTGCCAGGACGGCTTTATTCGACCATTGCAATCAACCTTGTCTTTGCTGGCGTGAGACTCTGATCCCTTGACATAGCGCACGACTGGAACATTGTAGTAGACCCGTTCGCATGATGCACCAGTGACTTGTATACATTCGTTGCATCTACATTTCACCTCGATCAAGTCCCGTGGATACCTGAACTTATCATGGTTGACGACCTTGTACCAAGGGCAGAGAGATCTGTCCGCAAGCATGTCGTCCAGGCCGGTCAGCGGTTCTGCAGGACAGTCCTGAGGCGAGTCAGGGTCCACGGCGTACTCCACCTCGTTGGCGACTTCGCTTGGGAATATTTCGAAGTCATTATACGTAACGCTAGCAGCGAAGGATTTGACTCGCTTTTCGTACATGTTCTTCATTCTCTGCTCGATTATCGATTCGCACTGTTTAGGAGTTGATGGTGTTACCTCTGTGCGACTTTTAGTAACCAAACCTTTGACGAGGTAGCTGCAGAGGATGACAACTGTCACCTGTAGAGCAGAACAAGACCACACATTATCACGACAAACGTCAACTGTGTAACCGAACAATGATCACACATTATACTAATCTTGCACGTTGATTTCGCTTCCTTGCTGTAGCTGTCCTGTATTTTAGTGCCCTTATACTGTGCTAATATGTTGTGTAAAAGGATCACATATGTAAGGGATTACATATGTCCAAATAAATTTTCCTGTACGCCTCTATATCGTAATCGTAAACTCGAGATTTATACAGCGCTCAAAGAAAGCGGAAGCCAGCTTATTCACAGGCGCAATAGGCCTACAGGCAAATGTGTGTAGGCGTAGACAAATAGTTTAGCCATATGGGCTTGCGAGCTCTGACTGCAACAGTAAATGTATAACTTGTAAATGAAGTTTTAATGTAAATACGAATATTTATATAGTAGGCCATTCGTGTGTAGCGAGATATTTTTAGAATTTAAACAATAAATAAATTTTGAGCTTTACTTAAAAACGTGAATGCTCTTGGCCTCTTGAACACACTTCTCCAAGCCTGACCGAGACGGCCCGAGCACCGTTTGGTAGCTCGTGGCACGAAGACATCGGCCTGTACCTGAAGCTTATATTCTTTTAAAAGTGAGGGCATCTCACCTCCCTTGATGAAGAAGATTTGTAGGGCAGAGAAGTTTGCAGATAACTCGATGGCAGCATCAGAGTGCACATTGAAATATGAGGCTCTGCGGCCGCCAGAGAAAATCGTGTTCATTCATCATATAATTATATAATTACATTGTTTTACTGTTACATTTATAACTGTTGTGCACTTTGCATTATCGCCAATGTATCAGATAGAAACACAGCTGCTGCACAGATCTAATGATGATCACAAATCTCTAAAATTTAGACATAATTATGTACCGTCAGCTGAGAGAGATGCATGGCGATTATCCAAATGACCGAACCGAACACAGTAAGTGATGTGTTTCTCAAAGCGTCTGATCTGAGTCCTACTAAATCCCAGTTGTGAATGTGTCGGTCTTACCTGTAATCGACTTTTATAATGCTTCTTCGATGCATCTTCAAGTCAGCTGGAACATTTTGGTCCAACTGAAAGTACGTGAAATTTTAGACTTTTCCCCTTGCATCGTTTTGGATTCCTGGGCAAAATGCTAAATTAATCCAGGAAAGGCATTGCGGCCGTGTGACATGTAGGCCTACAAATAATCCAAGCTGAGCCATCGGCAATTTTCTCATGGCCACTTGAGGCAGTCGTCGGGAAAGCCCGACTAGCAAGATCGTTGACTGAGATTAACGATAGACACGTGACACTACGGCTAATCCGCCCAGGTCTTCAATCGCGTGTCTATGTCTCGGGGTGCTCATTTCCTGTATCTGTCTGTCTTTGTGTGTGTGTCTTTGTGTGTCTTTGTTGTGTCTCTCTGTGTGTCTCTGTCTGTTTGTGTGTGTTTGTGTGTGTGTGTCCGTCTGTATGCGTGTCTGACCCACTGTTTTTGTCTCCCGTATGCATAGATGCGTAACTCGTACTTGAGTTTTGAGTGCTGACCCGACGGTCAAACAGCCGCGACACAGGCCCCTGGTTAAGCCTACACAGATGCGGGACTTTTTGCCCAGTCTACCAACCACGCCTCTTATACTGTATATAGCGCTAGCACTATATAATTTCGATACCGGCAGTTAAGCCATAGGGGCTTCTCCCGCCGCTATAGGCATATGCCTACCAGACAAAGATAGAACAACGCACAAGCACAGGCAGACAAAATCATCGACAGATTGGGACACTACTCGCTGTAAACGTGAAAGCCTTTGCACCTGCCTGATCAGGTATTTCACGTTGCCGCGTGTTCGGTCGATGCGCTGTACTACCGTGTAGGAATATACTGTCAAATGCTTCCGGGAATATATGGAGAATTCAACGCTACTAATAACCAGCGCTGACTGCCATCTTAGGTAATTTATGATTGGATCAACGTAAAGAAACTCACTTAAATCTCATTTAGCCTTATTATGCACGCGAATCTTGAGTTTGAGAAAGACCCCCGTCACGTTCAACACTGCCGTGTTTAACGGGCGGATTGCGCTGCGGTTCGATTCCACCCTCGCCGGAAATTTTTCTCGCATAACATCTGCCTTTCATAACCTGTTGTTATGTTTCCTTATTTGTATTACCCGGTTTAGTGTGAAGATTTAATCAATTCAGTAACGATATGCATAATTAAATGAGTCGACAAACCGCTGTAGCTGCAGTTGAGATATTAACATACTAGCCCGTGCACAGTTATACGATGGGATAGGCCCTATATAGGTCCAGTGTTGCTCAATCACGAAGTAAAGTAACGCATTACTGTACTTGAACTAAAGTTTTAGTACTTGTAACGAAGTAATTCAAATGGAAATACTGTTAATTGTAACGAAGTAATATTTCGCCTAATTTTGCAATACTTCTACTTACTTACAAGTGACGCTTATCCTTACATTACTCGTTACTTTTGTGCGCCAAACCAGTGGCGGATTTGGGCATAGGCGTGGTGGGGTGGTCCGCTCCCCGCCTCTCTTGGTTATATGCCGGTGCCCCAGACCAGACCTGTGCATGGTTGACTGCCAGAATGTGGCGCCCCTCTGGAGATGCTCTTGCCTCGCCACGCAAGTAATCCTGGCGCCAAATGCATCGTGCAGGCGTATTGTAGTAGTAATTACTGCAGCTGTAAGAAAAACAAATCACATCATTGCTGGTATGCATGGAGCATGTATGGCAAGAGACCCCAATCTCGAAGCAGGCTGCATCCATATCATAATCCTACTAAATCGCAGTTGTGAATTATAATACAAAAAAGGATAAATAAATATTAATAATCAATAATAAAATAAATTACAAGAATTCAAAAGGTTTCTGGCTAGTAACCGAATCATAAATAGAAAATCTTTGGTTCGAGTAAGAACATAATTTTCTTATTTTAAAACAGACGAAAAACAGTATGTAAAGATGAGGCCCCTTACCATGTGAGGCCTGGGCCAAATGGCCCTGGTGACCCCCTTTGATGGGGGCTGGGAAGGACAAAGTAGGTAATTAACCCATCAGCAGTAGTATTTGGAGATCAGTTTCACCTTTTGAGCCAGAAAGAGGCAGATAGAAACAGTTGTCATTGAAGCAACAGAAATACGACAGGGGAAGAGACTACTGATGACAAGTTGGCGGAAAGGCTAACACGTCTGCTTTTTTGCCCTGTGACCAGGGTTCAAATTCCGCGTCTGCCATGTGCAATCAACGTAGAGGGTATTGTGGTACCTTGGTGCCCAACGTTTTACATTCCAGTAAATAGGCGGGCTGAACTATGGAAACAAAATAAGTTTACAGTAAAATAATTAGGCCTATCTTAAAAGAAGTGATATGCACCGTAGCAACGCTTTTGAGAGGTACACACTGACATATACTCGGGACTTTTTACTTTTACTATAAAAGTGTCACTTTGAAGAATGCTATTTTACTTTTACATAAGTAAAATCGTGGATGAGTACTTTACTTTAGTACTTAAAGTTAGATTTGCTTTTGCTTATGTACTTTGTCTCGGTACTTTGAATGACACTATATATATGTATATTATATATATATATGCTTAATCTGCCACATAAGAATTGTACACATGCTACTGAAAATATTCCTCTTTCACAGATCCTATCCTGACACCCCTTCTTCCTCTTATATCTCTCTCCTCTCCAACCCCAAACACCATCCATGCCACGCTGTCTCTCCGTCTGACTTTTGGATCTTGACCTGGAACCGAACCCTTTTGCCTATCGATTTTGTTTTGACTAAGCGCCTGTGAAAAAGCTGGTCCCCGCGACGTGGCTTTCGTTGGGCGCTGTAGAAATTTCGGAATTACTATTTACGATTACGAATACTGTGTGTCACTGATTGTGCCGATCAGTCAGGCTCCCTGTCAGTCGTTGCCTGCCCTGTGCTATTTAGCATATATGTCGGTCAGGCTGTCTGTTGTTGTCTGTATCTGCCTGTCGGTCTGCCTAAATTTGTTCTCGGTCTTTCTTCAGATATCGCTCTTCTTTCCCATACACGCCTACTAAAACCACGCAACATGTGTCAGGACATGCATGATTGGCTTCATCATCACGAACAGGAAATTTGGGGTCAGATTCCGATCAACCTGTGACAGGTGCACTACGGTGATCACTGTGGTACGGCGGTTAATTACCTATTTTCAGGATGAGGTAAAATTGCTTGATGACTTCAGCTTACTGAGCTTTGAATTGACGCGAAATTTCTACCAGTTTGTAATCGTAATTCCGAAATTTCCACAGCGCCCAAGGAAAGCCACGTCAGGGGACCAGCTTATTCACAGGCGCTCAGTCAAAACAAAATCGATAGGCAAAAGGGTTCGGTTCCAGGTCAAGATCCAAAAGTCAGACGAAGAGACAGCGTGGCAGCTATGGGGGATGGTGTTTGGGGTTGGAGATGAGAGAGATATAAGAGGAAGAAGGGGTGTCAGGATAGGATCTGTGAAAGAGGAATGTTCACCTTAATAGGCCCTGTTAATGCCTCGGAGTGGGTCATTTCTGCCGTGTTAGTCACTTATGGTAATAAAACTAAACTGGACAGTGGTCAAGTCAACATTTTATGCTTTTTTTACAGCGTACGATTTGTTGCAAGGAGGGGAACTTCCCCATCGATCACTGGTTCAGACTCATTCAGACCATTGGGTCTTACCCGTTCATTTCCCTTCTGGACGTGTTATAATAATCATAATCTGGAGATCTTGCAGCGCCCAAAGAAATCTAAGTCGGGGAATCGGCTTATTCAAAAGTGCTCAGTCAAAATTAAATCGGTAGGCAGTAAAGTCAAATTCGGCTCCAGGTCAAAGGTCAGGCAGTTAGGCCCCTATACACAGTCAGGCGACTGCAGTGGATGGTGGTTCGAATTGGAGTGGCGAAAGAGACAAGGGGAGAGATGGACTTAGAATAGGTTTTGTTGAAGAGGAGTAGACCTATTTGATTTTGTTAGCTTTGAATGAATACCTGCACAGAGATTGTGAGAGGTGCACTGTTAGTGTCAAGTTTGTAGAATGAGTGGGGGGGCTGTAGCCTGTGGCTACTTGTGGCCAGCAATGGGCCCAATGTGTGCCCCACGAACGTGACTTTCGGGATCCAAGCGCATGTCTTAGTCACGAAAGTAGTCATATCATTCATTAAAAATTTATTTAGCAACGTGTCCGAGACGATATGACGCCAAGCCCAACCAGGTCGAATATATAATGCCGAAATATTCAAATGTATCAGCGGCACAAAAACGCTGCGTCACGGAGACCATGGCTCGTGATCACAGAGCTTAATCAAATCAAATCCGCCAGAGCTACACTGTTCGGTCAATTTCGGTGCCTGGTGAGAACCAACGATCTCCGAAAGCGCAGAAGAACAGAATTAATTAGTAGACCTCTGAAATGAGACCAAGGAGGTCTAGGCCAGTTCAAAGCCTGTACGGAGGGGGTTTTACATTACGGTGGGTTGAGAGGTCAAGTTATGAACTGTAAGCGTTAGTTCATGTGCTTTGGATAAGAGGCTCAGCTTGGAAAGAAAGATGAACGCATATAGGAAAGATTTTCTTGTAACTATAGCCTTTATCTTTAAATTATTTCTCCTGATTACATTTTGTAAATCTGGCGCCGTCTTCAACCAAGTTTGTAGCCTTTCTTAGGCGTTTGGACTCTCATTCCTTCCTCCTCTTATCTGTCCCTCCTCTCCAACCCCAAGCACCACCACCCCCCATAGCTACCACGCTGTCTCTCCGTCTGACTTTTGGATCTTGACCTGGAACAGGACCCTTTTGCATATCGATTTTATTTGACTGAGCGCCTGTGAATAAGCTGGTCCCCGCGACGTGGCTTTCGTTGGGCGCTGTAGAAATCTCGGAATTACGATTACGATAAGGTCTGACTTCTGCATGGTCTGTAAACGTTAACTATAGCAGTTCATAAATTTTAATTTGCAATTGGCATTTCTTATAGGTTATAGTTTTAACTATCCGGAGATTTATTTACGCAGTGACGGTCTGTTTGTGGCATAAAACTAGACCAATTTGTTCCCTATTGTGCCACCCGGAGCGCCCTTCTTTATCGTAAAACATAGCTTCGCTTTGTTCGCTCATGTACGTAGCAGCGCGTAACCTCTTTGACCTTTCCCATAAGTCTTTGAAGTTAAGATGGCGGCGCTGTAGCTGAGGGGTTCGATTAGAATAGGGACTGATTTAATCGGATGCCATCTAGGTAAGTAGCTGCTTATTTCGTCGCTTTCGTGGTTTAGGCGACCATTTGGGGAGTTTGGGTAAAATAAATCGAGTTTATTCAGCGCCGTTTTGTAACTGGAAACGCGTAAAACGTGAACGGAAGGACGGTTCTCCCGCCGCGTTTTTCACCGTACCGGAAAAACGTTGTGTCTGGCCCGTTGTTTGGTGTGGAGTTCCTTTGTTTGGCGGCCGGGTAGGGCTGACGCACGTTTTCCAGCGGAATTTGTTATTCATGATTTCCAGGTAAGATAGACGCCTTCCATTCTCTCGATGCCAGTTCTAAGGATGCAGGAGACGAGTTGGGACGAATCGAGAATTATGTTGGCAAACGGCAGCGAACAAGACATGATGACTAGCAGTAGACAAAGCGGTTCTGTCCGGTCGCAGGACGACGCACGTGTGAGCTACTTTCCGAGGACACAGGCCGAAGTGACTCAACACTACAACATTCACCAGGTAGACAACTTCATTTTGGTTTTCCTGTACAAATATTTTGAAGTTCATTTCTCGAATTTTCCATTCGAAAACGAAACAAATGCGTTACACCTGGCCGATAAAGAACCGTTGTTGCCCATTTTTCCCTTTGTGACTTCAAACAATTGCATAACAGCTTTGGTGATTACTGGAAGTTTGCCCCAAATGCTGCTGTAGTTCAGTGTCCTGATGTCCCTAGTTTGAATGCCAGCACTCTGTTCATTTTTCTGCTACAGTTCTATGAAGCTTGCACAGGTAGATCCACCAACTGTTCAGTTAGCTTTGTCATGTTGGTGCTTCAGTCAAAAGCTCATGCAGCCTGTGAACCCCTTGCTAACATGAGCGCATATTAAACATGCAGTTAAACAATACTGCATTACTCTGTTTAACTAGGTCATCTGGACGTACCCAGCCATTTTCTGAACTGATCGAATTCATCAGCAAAAACTAGTTATACTTAGAAAATGTTAAAATCTGTCCTGATTTTGCCCTTCATCCCAATTGCAGTTAATTTAATGTTGACTTCTTTTAGCGTTGCATTCATTCATTTTTTAGCAACTTATTAATATACAATATGGCCACCCCAGACTGAGAGAAATTAGAGCACTGCAAGCTACCAGAAGGACTTCCAATAAATAAGTGAGTGAGTAATCTGGCACTGAGAGACAATTGGGAAACTGTTTTGTGGTTCCAGTAGCAGATCGGACTGCTGCAACCCTGGAAGGCATAATATTACAATACAGCCTTTAGGGAACTCATATTAACGCAACTACGTAGATCCAACTGATGTTGAAGTAGACACAAAATGTGGAGTTCATGTGGATGTGTCCCAAACGCAAATTGAAAAGACCGGTTGGCACAATTTGAGATTTGTTTCCAGTGTTTCTGCAGGAGTTCGTCTGGTGAATCGCATTTCATGAGAACATTTTCTCAAACGGTCTTATATGCTTCACTGCAACTAACCAGATTTCTTAATTTACTGGTGTCAATAGCAGTATTTCAACAAAATTTGCGTTCCTCTGCAATTTCTTTATTTATTGATGCCAATAAAAGTATTTAATAACTTTGTATTACTCTTACCAATTACTCACTTATTTATTCTATTAGCACTCTAATTTCTTGTGCAGTCTGCAGTGGCCATGTTGTTTATAAGTAGGGCGATCGCATGTGGCCGTTTCTTGAGGATTACCTTTATTTATGTATCTGGTGGTCACAATCAAATTAATATAAGTTCATTAGCAGTATGTGGTTCATAGGTTGCTGTTTAAGGAGATTTTGGTGTTAAGGACATTTTTATATATGACATTCCCAATTTATAATATTTTTGTGGAATATTTCTTAAATTCCTGTCCTGTTCCAGAATTTATCTTGGCTTTACCATCTTGATGGCTTGCACCATTTCTGTTACATTTGTTGTTGAATAACAAAGATTTACTGAGGAAGTATTCATTATAACTTGCCAGAAAAACCGTTTTGTTTTGTGTGTATTACATTTTGGCTAAAACGTGTGTGAATAAAAAATATTTCCAAAATATGTATCGTTGGTATCTGATTGAATTTGATTGCTATAATAGTCTTGGAAGGCAGGTGTTTAATGTGTTAAGACCTTTGGTAGTAATTCCAATAATAAACAGGTGAAATAATAATAATTATAATAATATGAATTATACTAATAACGTGAAATACTGTAGCACGAAGCCAGGAGTTTGATGGTCCCAGATGCATGTAAGAATATTTCTTTTGGGCTGAGTTTGTGAAGGTTTTTTCTAATTCTTCTGTTTCAGGCACTGACTGTGTCAGAAATCGAAAGGGAATTCCACCGAATGTCGTTTGAGAATTCTGGGGTAAGAATTTCTGAACTCAACTGCCAGCTGTGATTTTAAATACTTTGCTTTGGTTTTTTAAGGTTTTTGGCTTGTCCTTCTGACTCTCTTGGCATGATTTTGTGTGTTTTGGCACATTGTTATGGCTGTTTTGTAGGATGTTCTTCTGGCTCACTAGCACATTTCTCATAGTGGGAATTGGCCTTGACATTTTGTTGAGTAGCTTACTGGGCAAGAAGTTATGTTGTGAACTGTTACTGGTATATCAAGGGTTCGTACCTTGTGGTATGTTTGTTGTTTGTCGTTGAAATAATTGCTAAACCATTTGAAAAGGTTGTCTAGTTCTTGTTTTGTGTTGTTTTCGTCTTGTGTGACGTTGAAGTTCTGCAACCAGCTATATGTACCAAGCTGTTGGTTGTTTTTGAGGTTTTGTTTTGAAAGTTACTCCTTGCAGGTTGAAATGATTTTAGAGTTTGTTAGGAATGATGAGTAGTTTTTAGATGCTTAAATAGCTTGAAAATTGAAAACATGATCTGGTTGTTCCCGTGCCTTACTTCCACAGTGCAACATGGTAGCTTTGCTGTTGTTGGTCCCACGTTCAGGCTGCCATGTAACCTGTGACATGCCTGTTGTCCATTCTCTACCTCTGTTTCACTAGCGATTGAAGACCATTCTGTTCGATCGTGGTATTGTTTTGTCAGCTTTTGAAGGGGTATTGCATAAATATGAACTTACAGCTATGATATGATCCAGTGGTTTCCATTGTCAATGATTGCTCAATCTTAGAACCTATAACCAGACCAGTGGAATTCCATCCATGGTTTCATTCAAACTTAAGTTCAGGTTTCACTTTACGAAGGACAAAGTGCAGTTTGCGCTGAGCAAGGCTGAAACAGTTTTCCTGACGATTTGTTCACATTTAAATTTTTGTAAACTTAAAATAAATCAGCAGATAACGGTTGTGACTCAAACCGTGGAAATTAATCAACTGATTAATTATGGGAGGATCATTTTGGTGTGACTAGAAAGAAAGCTGGCTGTGTTGATAAACAGCCCAATGTGGGTTTCCTTTCTTGAGAGCATTGAGTGTATTGCTCCAAATGTGGCTTTTGGTTTCAAAGTTTGGTTTGCTTTTTGCTAGTTGACAGATGTTTATGCTTCAAAAACAGTGGTTTTCAGCAAGGTCTTGGAAAATTTTGGAAATGGTATTACTGGCCTGCATATCTTATGTTTCCTTGAAAATGTCTGAAGAAGGAAGATACTGGAAATAGAAACAAATGGAAAAGAAGAATCCATGGGGCTGACCCCTCCCCTAGGAGGGATTAATTCCAGCCAAAAGGAGAGGGAGGAAGGGAGGGGAGAGAGACAAGGGAGGGAGGGAGAGAGGAAGGGAAGGAAGATAGTCAGAAGTTACCAATGAATTTTTAAAAAGGCTTAAATATTTGTGGCATTATTTGGCACACACATCTAGTGTTTCAATAAAAACCTCCACTTTGACATATTACCACAAAAAATTATTGAATTTGACATTTAGAGCACTGAAGAATAGTTGGTGGAATTAACTGAGAAGGGTCTCAACCGCTTGTTGGGTGTCTAAGTTGGTGACGGATTACTTAAGAACTTCGCACATGTATGGCTGTTTCATTTAGAGTTCAAGTCATGTATTGTGTGTAACTGGCTGTTTGTAGCTGAGCCCACTATGAAAATTTTGGCTGTTTAGGTATTTGTGCTTCTGCCAAAATATCCTTCAACCCCAGGACTGTTGTCTGAATTTTTATTGCACAACTGTTTTGAACTTGCGCTGACTGTTTACACTGTGCCCTAGAAGTAACTGATGATATTACGGTCCCATTTATGTGTGACCCATTTACTCACAAATCTGCTACCTGTTTAACACAGCCTGCGTTGTGTCTTTGAGCTTTATAGCCACAATGAGACTTACTTAAATCAACACTACTGTATTTTAGCATGACCCTCTTAGCCGCGGTTCATTAACAAGGGATGACTTTGCCTCCCAACGACTGCATGTAAATAGTTCTGTACTGTAATTATGATACTCTCTAAGTTGTTTTTACATTACATTATACAATGTTAGCCTAGTGATTAGTGTGTGACTGTCAAACTAGAAGTCGGATTTCCAAATCCTTGCCAAGGCCTAAGCGTGTTCAAGATTTCTGCTCACTAAGACACTCGGCTATCAAGTACATTAATTTATAATATAGTATACTAAGTGTACTGTTAAGAACAAAATGTGAGGGAGGGAGAGGACTGGCCACCTAACCTCAGTTGCCGAGTCAAAGAAAAATGAAATTGCTGCCACTTTCTTACCCATGGCTGCCTTTCGAGAGTAGTATAAAGAACTGCCTTCTTCTCAATCGGTGGTTGCTTCTAGCTTAGAAGCAATGATTGATTGATAGCTTGTGCAGTATGCACACTGTAGAAGTGTCCAAATTAGATTAGATTCAGCACTATGATTGTCAGAGGCATCTACAGCAACAATTGCACAATTTTCTTTTGTTTATCCTGCCTGTGGCTATAGCAAGCCAGCCAGCCTTTGACTGGCTTTAGAAAAGCATACTGTATGCTGCTGTTACTTTATGTTACATTGACATTGTAGGAGAAAGAATCACGAAACCTGTGGGAGAATGACAAGGGCGGTGGAGGTGGTGGTGATGGATCAAAGGGAATTTTCGTTCCCAACCATCCGTGGATGACCCAGGAAGACAGTTGGGCAGCACCAAACACAGCAGGTAATCGCTTAATGTTTACAATCATTTACTGTTGTTAATTGCACTGGAAACTCGTTATAACTTGTGTTGTTTAGGTATGAATTCTGATATAACAGTCAGGAATATGAATCCCAACCTAGTCTAGCTACCTATGAATTCTGATATAACTGTCAGGAATGTGAATCCCAACCTAGTCTAGCTACCTATGAATTCTGATATAATAGTCAGGAATATGAATCCCAACCTAGTCTAGCTACCTATGAATTCTGATATAACGGTCAGGAATATGAATCCCCAGCCTAGTCTAGCTACCTATTAATTCTGATATAACAGTCAGGAATATGAATTCCCATCCTGGTCTAGCTACCTATGAATTCTGATGTAACAGTCAGGAATATGAATCCCCAACCTAGTCTAGCTACCTATGAATTCTGATATAACAGTCAGGAATATGAATCCCCAACCTAGTCTAGCTACCTATGAATTCTGATATAACAGTCAGGAATATGAATCCCCAACCTAGTCTAGCTACCTATGAATTCTGATATAACAGTCAGGAATATGAATCCCAACCTAGTCTAGCTACCTATGAATTCTGATATAACAGTCAGGAATATGAATCCTAACCTAGTCTAGCTACCTATGAATTCTGATATAACAGTCAGGAATGTGAATCTCCAACCTAGTCTAGCTATGGAAAATGAACTTACAACATGACCTTGTTTGTAAGGTGGTTGGTTCTTGGTATGGCTGCTGAAGATGGTGTTATCACAAGTTTCTGGTGAAGTTAGTTAACTGGATACTTGATGTAGCGCCTTTTAATTACCTCACAAAAGTGCTGCATATGCTAGCCTAAATGGTGTTAAAGGTCATTAAGAACGAGAAGTTCAGCAGTAAGATGTAATGCTGAGATGACTAGAAAAGTTAGCACTGATGGGCTTCTGCACACACATACACACACATGCATGCATGCACACAGCCCCACCAGTGGAATGTATGTTCAGAGTTACTGTGACAAGTGTAATTGTTTATAAAATTATTGTGATTGGATGTGTTAATTTCTTTGCTTTTGCCTATTAGATGGGTTGAACTTGAATGAACTGATAACCGCCACCCGAAGGCGACCCGGAAGCTTCCCAGGAGCATCAGAGCTGCCGCCTGTTATGTCTCCACGCTCTGTCGAAACGACAAGCCTCGGCATCAACATGGCAGAGTATGTGCTCGGAACCTCTCCACTTGGAAAAGAACTGGACAACAGAATGCCCGGGATGCACCGATTTGTAAGACAAATTTTCTGGGTTTAAAATAATTAATGCATTTACATTGTATGCATGCACATATGTATATATGTATCTGATTTGTACTGTACTGTCTTATAAGGACCTCTCAGAAGAGCTGTGCACATAGCTGTCTGAGGGATCTAAACAGACTATCTTGTTAAAATGTTATGTGTTATAACTCTTATAGCATGCTTCAGTCTGGCATGCATTCTGTTATAACATGTTGTCGGACATATATATTTGCTCTAGTATCTCCTGTATTTGAACACACTTAAGTCAGGCTCACATTCAGAGTCAAATTCCAGTTTTTAAACTCTCCTTATGTACATATGAAGATGCTGTGAGCACCCCTGAGTTATTTATTTCTCCTAAAGGCCCATATAAATTGACAAATACAATGCAACAGTTTTTGGAACGAATCATTTTCCAGCAATTTGTGGGAATTTGTGATATAAAGTTGCTGCCTAAACAAAACTGAATTAGATTGAAGTTTCTTCAGGTTGTTGCTGTTAGTTAGTTATTCAGACACTCGATAAGTGCGTTCTAACCTCACAAATGCACCACCTATGCTAGTTTAAATGATGTTATGTCAGTAAGAACAAAATATTCATCATTAAGCAAGCTACTAGTTTAAATGATGTTATGTCAGTAAGAACAAAATATTCATCATTAAGCAAGCTATACTCAGATAACTAAGAGTCACAACTGGTCAGCCCCCACACATACGTAGAGCCCAACTGATGAAGACCCATCCAGAGTTAACGGTTAAAATGTTCAGAGTTCCTGGATCAAGTTGCATGGAAGATGGCAAACGTTTGCCATCTTCAGTGCTACTTAATCCAGGTAGTTGACATTCAACACCATTCCATTGCTTACTGGTGATTTGTTTGACATATGCCTTGGTTGACTTATGTTGTTTGGTTGACATATGCCTGTTGATTGACATTTGCAGGTTGGCGGTGGTGATGCTGACAATGGGAAGTTGCCCGTCGATAAGAGTACGTTGATTTTTGACGTGGATGTTAAGCAAGAACAGGAACAAGGCAGTCTACATCTAAATGGAACAATGCAGAACGGACTCGAAGAGAAAGCGTTTAGGTAAATACCCTGGTTTTTGTTTAAACCTGAATGTTGGCTAGTAGCCTCTTTGTTCTGTATGTGCTTGTGAGCATGATCTGTTCAAAGCATCACCAGTTTGCAAAAACGTGACGATTAAGAGGCAACTGCCTCGTCTTCAGCAGCAGCATCACCAATCGCAACAGCGTAGTGATTAATGTTCTTGCATAGAAGCAGTAATCCAGCGGACTTGTACGTTATGATATTGGCACTAAAGTTTCTTGATTAACTTTGAATTTGATCGAATGACTTCTATAACACCGTTATTGTAATACACAAGATATTTGTCTCAAATCATAATCCTTTGGAGAAACCCAGTCAAATTCCAGTTTGTCAGGGAAACCTGAAGTCGGCCTACAGTGGGTGAGCAAGTCATAACAGAGAAATCTTGTTTGTAGTCGTGCGCCGGGAAGTCGCCAGAATTCTCCGACCTCGATCGACGCGGCTTCACATGCGTCACAACTTAAGCACCACGTGTCCATGTCGGAGGGTCTGCTCCAGTCGTGCCAGCCGGCATCTCTTCCAATGTCCGGAATACCAATAAACAACCTGTCGCTGGACGTTCCATCATACGAGATGATGGGCTATGACCCGTTCCAGACGAGCTATGGCAACCATCTCCTGGCGCCACCCCACGTTCCACCACCACCATTGGACTCGCCCAACTTCAACATTGACTACAGTCAGCAGGTGAGTTCTGCCGTCTTAACTTGTTTCTGCTGTAATTGTAATGATGAATTTATGTAGCACCGTTTCAAGGGAACTCCTCAGAGAAGCTCTGCACCTGAAAACACAAATCACAATCTAGTAGACTGATTTTAAAGTGCTTATTGAAAGATGGAAAGAAAGGCCAACTAGTTCCATGTTGCAGGCTGCAAGGCAGTTTATTCCAGAAATCAACTTATCTTTATGATGTTACAAAAGTGCATCCTACATCATTTTAAATGGTGTTATTAATGTTGGGTAGAAATATTTGGGGGCACAATAGTCAAATGCTGAGCATTCAGGATTGTCAGCCCAGAGGTAGGGGTTCAAATCACTGCCAGGATAGACTGCTTTAACCCTTAACCGACGAGAGAAACTTTTCCGCCTCGGCCCTGACGACCAGCGATTTTACCGGAAAACACCTATTAATTAAATAGTTTTCAACTTGTTGTATCTCGGTCAGTTCTTGACCTACAGACATGAGGTTACCATCAATCTTTAGCATTTTATCTCCTTGTTTGTAGAAAATGATGTAGATGTTAAGTAGTACTGTTAGGAAACAATTTGGCATGTGATTGTTTTGATTGCTGATGCAGATGATGCAAGCAAGACAGCAGCAGGGCCAAATAGCAATGATGCCACCACCTCAGCAGCCGCAGTATGCTCTCTCGTCCGATCAGCTTCTAGGTAGTCTTTGTTTGGCATTTCAGTTCCATTGTGTAAGGATATTTTGTGTGATGTTTTTGTTGTTATTATTAATGAGGTGTTTATTTTCTGAATACTTATGAATTCACCTCAAAAGCATGGCTAGATGGAACAAGACAAGTTGTCTAGTTGTATTGAACTGAGGTGTTAAGAAAAAAGGTGGTCTGTTAGAATTTTGGCCTGCAGTGGAGGTTGAAATATTAACCCCAGGAATGAAGATTGGCACGGGGGTTAAATGACTTATCTATGTGTTGAATTAACTTACCTGAGGGCAGATTGATTTACCTGTGCATGTTTGATGTTAAAGTTTCTGTTGTTGCGTGAATTTCTTTCTGGAAAAATCTTTGTTTAGGATGGGTTACTCTTTTCAGTTTAGCTATTCCTGACCTTTTTCTTTTTGCTTATTTATTGCATGTTGTACTGCTTCAGACCTATGGCTCTCACGTCATTCAGCACCTTTATCTTTACAATGGTACCTTTCAGTACCTTTACAATGTATGCTGTGGTATGATACATACTTGCATTATATTTATTGTGGTATACTTGATGCTGTAAGTATTTGTTGATGTGTTGTTGCATTCTAGATACTGGAAGTACTAGTATGATTTATGTTGTACTTAGTTATGTATACGGAAAGTAGTTGAATTATTTGTGTTATGATATGGAGTATTCTATGCTGTGAGCATTGGATATTTATGTGTGGTGTTGTTGCTAGTCTTTGTGGGTATTGTTTTGTGCTTGCCATTGTTGCTTACTTTTGTTGTTGTAGTGACTGCTTTAGCTTTTGTTGTCATTTTGGATCAAGTTTGATATAGTCCATTGGGAAGGAGTAATGGCCACCATTATTGTAACTGTACCCTAGTTTGAGAATCTGTTGGAAAGGAAAAAAATGGCCTTGTTCCTTTTCCAAATTCTGAACCTTTGTTTGGTGCTGTGAACGAATGACTTGTAAAAATGCTATTTCTTCCCAAGCCAGTTGTGAATTGATGCATGTTTTTTATGAACACTGTGCACACGTATATGTGACTTGTAAAGGCGAATGGTAACAACGGCTTTTGCTGATAATCTGATTGGTTCGTGTAGGCATGGCAACATACTCGTCCCCTGCGCCTTGTGTTCTGAACTCGCAGGATGCCTTTGGTGCCGGCATGTCAGTTACAGGTTAGACAGGATTTGTCGATCTCAAACTTAGCCGATCTCAATCAGTCCTCACTCAGTCCATGAAGTTCTGGTAATACAGATGGTGACAACGTCAAGGGTTTTGAACCCCACCCAAAAAATTTGTGCATGGTTATGAGATGGATGGGTGACTTTCAGACATCCTATATTCCATTCCAAGTCAAATTTCTAGCCTATTGTTGAGAGAAAATTTGTACTATTTTTATTCAAAATTTGGGTAGGAGTGTGTCTTTATCGGGTGGAGACTTTCAAACCCTTGCCAACTGCTATTCCATTCTCATCTATTTTCAAACTTGGCTTCCTCTGTGGCTTCCAATCCGTTTTGATTCCTCGTATCTTCTCTTTTGGTACGGAGAAGCTTTGCAAAGGTGTGAATATGTAGACCCATAGTCCATGTACCCTGTGATTTTGGAAGTTAAAGTATGAGTTTGCCCATCTTGTGTGTAGGCATTACGTTGCACAGAAATGGCGGGTATGTTCATTGCGATTGCATACGTTAAAGACTGTAACTGAATCCACTCTGTGGTAGTCTGAGCCGATTTTGACATCGGTTCATAAAAATGCACAACCTTTAGGAACTTGCCAGACCAATGAACAGGCTAACATATGGCATGTTTGTGATCATTTGGCCCTGTATCGTTGCACTGTCTGTTCTTGTGCTGTCCTAAGTAGAGTTGCATTTTTTAGTATGATCTGCAGAGCAGAGCTTTGCTGTACATATCTGGTTGTAGTGCATGTGAGTAGAGTGGTGATCAGTAGATTTATGTCTCTACTTATTCAGTTTTAGCTAGTAGATTTTTGTATGATCGCAGATCTCCTTGGAATTGAAGCATAGTGTTTTGCTGAGGTCTGGGCTAAAATAGTCTTTTTTTGAGTTGCTTGTGCCTATTTTCTACGGTGTCTGTGGATCGTGACTGGTTCTGTACAAAGGATTGTGCTTTGGGATGACATTTTCCTTAGAAATGACTGTGCATTGATGCTACAAATGGCATTATATGTTGAGTGCAGTGTTAATTGTTGATTGTCAATATTTAACAATTCTAACAAAACTGCAGCAGTTCAAGAACTTTTTATATATAGGTGACATGACCTGACAATGGAATTTGAACCCCTGCCCATTTGATTGACATTCCAGCACGTGAACCACTTTTGCGCACCCCACGAGCAGTTGACCATAAATCATTTCTGGTGCCTTTAAAATACCTTTCTGTATGGTGCTTTATATACAGGGCCAGCAATGATGCCCCAGTATTACGGTCTTACACCTTCATGGCCCGTCTACCCAAGCGGAACCATGTTGCCCCAGCAGCAACAGCAGCAACAACAGCAGACGCCTTTGCCGGCAGGCAATCCACAGCCTCCGCTCATCCGGAACCAGAACACCCGGCCTGTGACGCCGCAGCAATCCCTTCACGATGCAGCCTCTATGCAATCGACTGGTAATGCCACCTTCCTCTTGCTATTCTGTTCTGCATCATCCATACATCTAATCTAATGACGTCTATAACATAGCTAACATAATGCACAAGGCACCATTGATGGTCTTTCCTATGAAACCATAGTCAAAAACTGTAATCCATTGGTAAAGCCTGGTCAGAAATCCAATGGGAAAGTTTTAGACTTGAAATCTAATGAGAGTCCTTAGAACTTACAAATGACAAAGAGTGGAGATCTGTCATTGTGCCCTTTGTCACCTCTTGACTGTCGTCAGGAATTGATGTTGATGATGACTTTGATAATGACCTTGCATTTAGTAATGACCACATATACAATAATTGGCCTTATGTGTGAAATAATCTTGTATAATAAATTACCTTAACATGTAATAAACGATGTAACTGACGACCTTAACATATAATAAACAAGCAGGTAAATAACTTGTGTTTGGATATGTTTACTGCAGGTGGAACTGGTGGCTATCAGCTCGTCGCCACTCCCGCCTATTACGACCAGAGTGGTCAGCTGCTGATGAGCGGAGGACGTGGCATCGGCCAGCTGGTGCGCCTCGTGTCGCCAGCGCCCGTCCTCATGAATGCCGCACCCGGCCAGCAAGGTAGGAGTTTCCTCCAGGGCCACTCGAGTGTAGCCCGGGCCGATGATACCCTCTTTCCTTGGGCAGGTGGCGCCCAGTTTGGTTCAGGTGACGAGCTGGGCTTAGTCTGGGCCGAAAACACCCCGGTGCGTTGGTCTGATGATGTGATTGCGAATTCTACGAATATGCGAATGGCAGAAGGTAACAACCGTTGCCGATATTAGGCTTTGTCTTTTGTGTTGGTGTTTCTAATTAAGAGTTGTTCAGTGGTGTGAATTGGATCTCTAAGATGTTGGGTTTCTCTTGTCTTGTGTAGCCGTGTTTTATGGATGCTCTTGTCACAATACCTGTGCTGCACAGAGCAGTAGCATGACATGCAGTTTTGCACTTGGCTGCAGACTTACTTGAAATGGGTTATTATGCAATTATAGTTGGCTTTTAAGATGTTCAGTCACTGGATTCCTGTGCCTCACCAGATGATCTTAGGACCTGGGGACAATGCTTATGAAAAGTTTTCTATAGCTGTACTTAATGAAGTATGGTACCTTTATCTTTGCACATCTGAGAAAGCTTCTACAGAGGCATTTTTGCTGTTTTCACATATATAACCTGTACTCGGATATAACCCGTACCTGCATATAACGTATGGAAATTAGGAAAACGAGTAAAACGTTTGGTATAGCCCGCACTCTCGTATACCCCACAGCCTGGTGCAGAACACAGGAATACTTCACAAGCGCATACCTGCATCTTAAAATATGTGAACCACACAGTTTATATTCACTACTTTAAATTGAATAGAAATGTGGATTTTCAACGTTTCTCCTGGTATAATGGAATGTTTTAAATGCTAGGAGACTATTGTTTTGTTTAAGTGTATAGTCTACTTGCTTCTGGTGGTGACAAGAAGAATGTCTCTGGAAATGAGATTGCATCATTTGCAGTCTCAGATGCATTTGTTTTTTAGCACATATCTAGTGTTATGTTTTTTTATTACATTCTCATTGAATTGGATGGAAATGTTGGTTTCACAACATTACCTTCAGTAACATAGATCATGTGCATATCGAATTGTTGTGTCTCTACCCAACGCGTTAATAAAGGAATTTGACCGTAATATGTCATGCGACGTAATAAAGTCTGTTGTGCAATGAGTCCAAGATGAGGCTGCATTGATTAGGCACAAAAAGCAATATTCATGGTCTTACTGTCATAAGTCATGTTCGGGTGATCTGATAAACGACGAATGGTTCGTTATGTCTGTCACAGCCTCGTACATTGACTAAGAGTACGCATGTATTCCCTACATTCCTGAACTAATATTAGACTTTTTCAGGGTTTGTAAAATATGATATATAATCCATGGGATATACGCGTGAAAATTTTGGTAACGAAGCTTGTCGAAGCTGTTGAATTTCTATTGATAACTTGTTATATTGGTCTTTTAATTAGATGTCCGATTAGATTGAAACGTGTATTAAGCTGCACGGTTCAGTTGTGTTGTGGCTTTGCGTGTATGTGTTAGGCTATACACCCTCCGGAAACATGTACACATCTGGCAGCGGGGGTGTATTTAACCCGAGGAACAACACGCCGTCTGTTTGGCTAAATCCACAGCAGTCCACATACACGGGCGGACCATTGGGCTCTTCCATCGGCCAGGGGGTCATTGGAAGCGGTAAATACCCTTTATATATCTACTGTTTACTATTCACATGCACTGCTTGAGCCTCCATATGAAACACTTTTTATGATGAGAATTATGGTCTGATCTGGCAGGAGACGTAAATTTCAAAACAGAGTTTCAAAACTTGATCTTTTTCATATATAGCCTTATTACATAGATACTTGATTATAATATTGCCTCATAATGCAGTACCTGGTAAGGTTGTTGAATGTTTTGTTAAATCTGATGCAGGTCTTATGGATGTGTTGCTGTGTGCACCTATTTTTGATGCTGTTGCACCTGTCATTTAGGTGAAATTGCTCCTGTAATTGTAATTGTGAATTTGTATAGCTTCTTTAACAAGAGAAACTAATTAGAGGAGCTCTCTATGCTGGCCTAAACGATGTGTTACAGTTCATTAAGCACAAAAATTTTGTCGTTAAGCTATCTGTGCTCAGGTAACTAGAAAAGTCAGAACTGGGACAAGCACTAATTCTCATTCACAGGTGTTGAGAGCATTGCTGGAATCTTTTAACTGATATCTGTTGAATTACTGTGGCAGGTGGTCTTCAGCAGCAGCAGCAGCAACTGCCTCTTCTTCAGCAGCAGCATCACCAATCGCAACAGCGTCGCGATTCCCTGGGGTCACAGGATTTCAAGCAGCAGCAGCAACAGCTGGCAATGGGGGCCAACTTCAGTCAGTTCTACGGTGCCAACATGTCGCCTGGGACAATGGGACTTCTGCCAGCCGGAACAAACACGCTGACACCCCCACCGTCTCTGTCCAACTCTCTGCCTCCTCTTCCAGGTAAATAGAGCCTCGTTCCTCCCACTGGTTCAGACTACCTCCAGCTGAGATACATTTTCCCCATCCAACTGTGTGCTTGCTGGATCAGATTGTGTTATTGATGATATGTATCACTTCAGTCTATAGGTATTTTCCCTTACACTGGTTCAGACTACAGTGTATCTTTCATTGAAGATGCATTTTACCCATACATTTTCTTCCTGCCAATAAGTCTCCTTCCCCCTCTGGGAACTTATCTCCCCATGGGTTTAGACTTACCTTCAGTTTATACCTTAACTGGTTGCCTTTGTCTTATCTGTAAACCTTGTGTACATTACCTTCTTTACCATAGCATGCATTTCACAACTCACTGTACCTTACCTTAAATGCCTCATCTTGCCGTAATTGATTAGCAGTACCTTACCCTGTCGTATATACTTTACCATATATTATTTATACTTGGTAAAGTATTCAAAGCTTTACTTGCACTGTAAGCCTCGTGTACATTTTGTTACTGTGTTTAACTTACTGTACCTTTTACGACTGACCTTTACCTTTGCACTTGTGTTTACAGGACTTGGTCTCGGCTCAGGGGGTCGACTTTATTCAGCAGCACCAGGTGCCGAAGCCAAGTTCCGCAGTTCATCAACTGGAGCCAGTAACAGTGGTGCCCTCTTTGGAGCATCGCTTTTCAATGTACAACAGTTTGCTAAAAGGTCAGTCACTTGGAAGAGATCAATGTTTAAGTATGTAAGCTGATGATGAGTGTTTGGACAGGGCAGCGATTTTAGCTTTTGAGGGTATTTCGGCATACAGGGTTATGTATAACTAACTATGATGTACTGTATTGTAATGTAAGGGTATAATATTTGCACCAGTTTCTACTTTACTATGTTGTACTGCATCTCTGACTTTTTCCCAGATGTCTGAGATTTTGACAGAGTGGAACTATATTCTTATTTTGCTGTCATTATAATTTCTTTTTTATGCCTGTCGTATCATTTTTGTGTACAACAGTCATTATGTTACTTGCTTTGTCATGTGTCTTAATACATACATTACATTTTGTTAGGTGGATCATTTGGCTTGATGAGGATTAGTGCTCTAAAATTGTCTATCTGTGTTACATTGTCATGTCATGTAATCATCTCTGGACTGGATCCAGTCGTTGATTTCTCTATGACATCCCTCCACAAATCTCGTTTCCCGGCCATCTCCTCAAGGGTCATTCTCCGTCTGCCCTCCGTTTTCCCATAGATAGTAACTCCGGCACCTTTCAGATCCTCTTCAAGGCAGTCTATCCATCTTCTTTTCGATCTTCCCACTGCCCTCTTTCTGTCCGGTTTGTATTTAAAGATTTTCTTTGGATTACGGTTCTCCTCCATCCTCAGGACATGTCCTGCCCACTTCATTCTTCTTTTCTTAATCACATTGTTTATCAATGGTTGTTGTGTTCGTTGTCTAATACTTTCATTCGTTACATGGTCCTTATAGCTAACTCTTAGTATTCTTCTGAGCCATTTGTTTTCTGCTGCATTCAGTTTATTCTCCATTGTTCTTGTGATACTCCATGACTCACATCCATAGATTAGTACTGGGATCACGCATGTGTTGAGGATTTTTAGCTTTATCTCCAGTTTTATATCATGTCGTTTGAAGACCTTTTGTAACCTGTTAAAGGTTGACCCTGCAAGTGCTATTCTCCTTTTGATTTCTGTTTCAGATCCTCCCCCTGCTTTCATTTCACTTCCCAGATAGACAAACTTATTTATTACCTCAATTTCTTGTTCCTTAAGCTTAACTATCGGCCCGTTGTATTCCTTTTTTGTTATTGGCATTATTTTAGTTTTGTTATAGTTAATTTTCAGTCCAAGTTTTCCACTTTCCTCTGCTAGTGCCTCTAACAGCTCCATTATTCTTGTTAGGCATTCTGCAATCAGACATGCATCATCTGCATATTCGACATCCTCTGCATTTCTTGGTTGAGATTGTGCTCCCAAATTATGGGTTCTTTCCAGACGTCTCATGATATAGTCTAATACCATATTAAACAAGATTGGTGACAGGATGCACCCCTGTCGGAAACCTGTTTCTATCTTACATTATGTGCTGGTAATAGTGAACTGGTTTTGGTTTGCAGTGATGGCTTGTCAAAGGAAGGAGCCGGACGGAGCCAGCTGCTGGAAGACTTCCGTGGCAACCGAATTCCCAGTCTGCAACTCAAGGACCTGACAAATCATGTTGTCGAATTCTCTCAGGACCAGCACGGATCGAGGTCAGTCGATCATTTTGTAGGTCAGATGCAAAAAATATCTGTGACAGGTGGCCTTAATTTAGCAGAATTGTGGTCCTTAGTAACTCGTTTAATTCACATTAAACTTGTGCCTTTGTCAATTTTTTGAATGAAGCATAGATAAATCCATAAAAAATTAAGAGCAAGCTTCATTATAACATGAATTCTGATATAATATAGTCAGGGACAGTTATCCTGTTAGAAAATGTCTGTAACAAGACTTGTTATAGGGCTAGTTTTATAGTGCATTTTGATAAAGGTGCTATAGTGCTTGGCTTCTGGCTTCCCTTACCTGTCGGATTTTGACCAGGATCATCCAACAGATTATTACATTTGGCAGTTTAGCTTGAGGCAGCCGTCAGTTGATGTCTGGTACATTTTGATAAAGGTGCTATAGAAGTTATCTTTTAGATTAGGTTGGGTTCGTGATTTGGCTGCGAAAGACTGTTGTGACGAGTTTCTGACATCTCTCTCAAAAGCAGTGCACATGTTGCTATATAACCAATCTAAGATGAAGGTCAATCGCTTGAGTTAAAACTTAGAGGCAGCCTTGGGTATAAAGTGTTGGCAACTTTATTTTCTTAACCTTGGCATATGAGGGTGGGTAGCCAGTCCTCTCCTTTGTTGTCTGATCTTCCCGCCAGTCGTACTTGCTTTTGTATCTGAGTTCACTGTAGGGACAAGTTTTGAATAGAAATCACAAAATATCTTTCTGTTATGACAGAGATTTGAGCCTCATGCTCCAAGTTGCAGCCTGATATGCTAGCCACTATCTTACAGCTCTTCCCAATCTAAACAAGTGCATTTAAAGTAGTTCAAATACGAACAAGGGTACATGTCTCTAACTGTAACCTGAATTTCCGCTTGTAGGTTCATCCAGCAGAAGCTGGAGCATGCAACAGTCGTTGAAAAGTCTATGATCTTCAGCGAGATTCTGACATCCGCTTACGGCCTCATGACGGACGTCTTTGGCAACTATGTCATCCAGAAGTTCTTTGAGTTTGGGTCGCAGGATCAGAAGCAGACGCTAGCACAGAGGGTGCGCGGCCACGTCCTTGCGCTTGCTCTGCACATGTACGGATGTCGTGTCATTCAGAAGGCCCTCGAGTCAATAACGGCCGACCTGCAGGTGAGCGGGCCAGGGCCAGTCTGCTGGCGAAGTTTGGGTCCTGACTGAGCAGGCCAGGGCCAGTCTGCTGGCATAGTTTGGGTCCTGACTCAAAAGTGGTGTTTTGTCCAACTTAGAATTGTTTATCCATGTGAAAACTCCTTTTCCAACTCAGATGTCGTCTTCCATTTTCTTTTAGATGTTTTCTAACTGAACTCGTAACTCGTCTTTTTCCAAAACAAAACTCCCAACTGATCTTTCCTGACTCAAGACCATGACTTTAAAGTTGTCTTTTCCATTCCAACACAAATCTCTTTTCTTGCCAACTCAGCTGCACTTTCAAAGTTTAATTTTTTCTTAATTTTTTTGTTGGAACCATGATTCTGCCCAAGATTTCCTTGTGCAAACTCTAAAATAAGTTTTCCAGGTGAAGGCTGTGAAGGTCTTTATTTTAGCTAAGATTTTTTGTGCAAACTAAGGATTGGTATTTTCCAGGTGGAAATAGTGAAGGAGCTGGATGGCCATGTCCTAAAGTGCGTCAAAGACCAGAATGGAAACCATGTGGTGCAGAAGTGCATTGAATGCATCGACCCTAAACATCTTGGCTTTATCACCGATGCCTTCAAAGGACAGGTACTACTGATTGTATTTATTAATATTCATTAGATGTATTTATTAATATTCATTAGATGTATTTATTAATATTCATTAGATGTATTTAGTCTTACCGTCACACAATAACCAGAATTCCTGTGTGTTCTGAAAATTTTAAAGTCATGTAATCTGTAATGAAAGTTTGTCTGGTTGCTGGTGTTTGGCTTTTACCTGGTTATACCAAATACTAGAAGTGTTCTTGGTGAACGTGCATTCTTGGTTGCAGTACTTAAATTTTGGAACTCTTTTCCAGCATCTGTTTGTTCTGCTCCATCTGTTACATCATTGTGGTATGAACTTTTAAGACTTTACCTCTTTCAGCTGGCTTATCTGCCGTAGGCCATGTCTGTCTTGGTGGAATGTAGTGTTGTGAAATGTTTTTACCAGTAAAAATCCTCTTTGTATTTTTCCTTGGTAAAATATGGCAGTTAAGTGTAGAAATGCTGAAGTTTCCTTTCTTTGCACTTATTATTTATCAGGTGTTGTGAAATTTTTTTACCGATAAAAAGATTATTGTTACCGTCAGTAACATCTTCCTATCTTCAGCTTCTTCAGATTGACTGCTCTGTCAAGAATTAGCAATCTCAACGTGTGTGCTGGACCTGATTCCAACTGCTCTTCCTAAGGAATGCTTTGATATTTTTGACTTTGCATTCTTTCTGTTGTCAACGTCTTCCACGCAGAAGGTTGCCTTACATCGTGCAATGCCCATTCCTTGGTCTGTTCCATTCTCGAGAAATCATGATGTTAGAAAGTGGTTTTGCTTAGAAGCGACTGTCGATTGATGCCATGTGCAATACTATGATGGTGCTATGGCAGTTTAGAATAGTAACAGTACTCACCAAATCCGTGTCAGTTTTATTCACCTAACATTGCCTTACCATATTTTTACCTTAACTACTTGATGTAACATTACCTTGCCTTCCCATTTCTTGATCGTAGCGGCTGGTTACATTGTTTTTTGCACAGGTGCTGAACCTGGCGATGCATCCATATGGCTGTCGAGTGATACAGCGAATCCTAGAACACTGCACACCTGAACAGGTGAAGCCAATCATGGAGGAGCTGCTCCAGCACACGGAGCACCTTGTTCACGACCAGTATGGAAACTACGTGATCCAGCATGTCCTCGAGCAGGGCGTCGCAGAGGACAAGTCCAAAATCATCAATAAACTGCGTGGAAAGATGATGGTCCTCAGCCAGCACAAGTTTGCCAGGTTGGTCACGGTCTACTGATTGCGTCTGGTCGCTGTTTATTATTGTGATGATCGTTTCTAGTTGCTGTTGATTGTTTCATCACGATTGGTCAAATATGTAGATGGTCGTGGTTGGCGGGTGCTTGGAGTTATCAGTGGTTAGCATGCTGGATTGTCAGCTGAGAGGCCAGGGGTTCAAATCCCTGCCAGGGCAAAAAGATATTTTGAGATTTCAGCTGCTTTTGCACTCCTATTGAACATAGCTCAAGAATAAGGACACTGACACTGTCAGTGGGAAGGCGGCAAAAGTTAGGGATGGACACCTGCCCTTACAAGCTGAAGCTAAGATAGAAATGTCTTTAGCTGTTCTGTTTTCTTGGTTGATATGTTTTGTCTGGTCATGAGTGATTGAATATAATTGTAGTTGATTGATTGAGCGATTATTAGTAGATAGTGATATGTGGGATTGGGGTTTGTGGTGGTTGATATTGTTTATGTAATTGTTATGACAGAGATGCTGCACAGAAGTCATTAGATTAGATTGTTGAGTTAATTGTGTTTACTTAAGTTTACTTGATGATTAACTGATCAAATGTATGCTTGTGGTTGATAGATTGTGTTTTATTTGTGTCTGTCAATTGTTCAGTTTTGTTTTCGATCATTTATGATTGCTTGTGCATGATCATGGTTGATTGGTTGATCAACTGTTTTACAGCAATGTTGTTGAGAAGTGTGTGTCCCATTCATCCCGAGTTGAGAGAGCGAGTATCATCGAAGAAGTATGCACAATGAATGATGGGTTAGTATTTGATTATTACAAACTTGCCCTGGCGCTGTTGGAATAAATTACACATTTCTCAGTAGTTTTATTCCACTGCCACAAACCTTGTCAGAGAGAGAGACAAAGAGAAAGAGAGAGATGCTGATAGAAGAAGGAAATTGTGGAAGGGGAGGGAAAGAGGAAGGGACAGATGTGAAAGAAACAGGGAGCAACAGCAGGGTTTTTTCAGAGGGAACGTTTTGCTGAACTAGCACATCCACACTGATGCTGTGCATGGGATAGGCGAGTTGTCCTTCTTTGGTAGCGATTTCTGTAGCTTGCTCGTATGTATGTGTGTATGCACAAAGACCTTGCTTAAGTTCTGTACTTATGAATATGTAACTAAGCAAGTCCATTTTCATGTAGTTTGAAAATGTCTGTCCATAGTGTGTAGATGGAGTGGGAGACTTTCAAGAAGACGGTCCAACACATGAGAAGACACGACATGCTTGAGTTGAAGTGGCCCCTGTTTATCAACGCTGGCAGCAGAGTGCAGTGATTGTCAGCTCAACTGACTTGATACTGGAACACAGAGTTCCCTTATGTATGCCAGCTAAATGAAGATGTAAAAACAAGACTGATGGATGCAAGTTTACCTTACAATTGTTCCTTGGTGTCATTTCAGGCCACAGAGCGCCCTCTATACGATGATGAAGGATCAGTTTGCCAACTACGTGGTCCAGAAAATGATCGACCTTGCTGATCCACCGCAGAGAAAGCTCCTCCTACAGAAGATCCGGCCGCACATTGCAATCCTGCGCCGGTACGCCTATGGGAAGCACATTCTTGCCAAGCTCGAAAAGTTCTACATGAAGAGCAATGCTGAGCTCGGTCCGATTGGCGCTGTTCCCGCCAGCACTGTGCAATGATCGTTCGTCGTTTGTTCGTTCGTCGAGTCGCGTGCATGCAGCCAGATTAGTTAATCAAATGTAGATGTTTTTACCGCCTGATTTTTTGTAGTTAACACTTATCGAATAGTTTGTATACTCCCTAATCAAGATATCGGCTAGAGAAATATTTTTTGTACACTTCGTTTTCTTTGGTTCTGTCATGCCAAGCACGTTTGGTTCTGCTTCGTGTAATGTTTGTGTGGTTTCCTTGGCAACGTATTTTCAGTTTGCGTTGTCATGTGTGCGCTGTATTTGGACGCTTCTTTACGACGGCATATAGTGATGACTTTTTCCACTGGTTTCCAACGCCTTGTTTTGGTTGCACGTTTCGCTGTTGGAATGTTTCTTTGGTTTTAGATGGCTCTTAATGTTCTGCTGCGAGTTGGTTTAAGTTGCCTGGGCAGTTGGGGTTTAGAGCAGTTGAAGGAATTAGAAGCTGCTGGCGTCATTGGCGTAAATACTGTAGGTCATGGCTGTATTTCCGACGGGCTGTTGTGAACACGATTTTCTGTTTAGCTTATTGTGCATGTGTTTTTTATTGCTGATGAAGGTTTTAGAGTTCTTTATCGTTCTGTTCCTAAGCTTAGTTTGCAAGAATTGTTTTCACTGGGGTGTCAAAGCTGTTTTTTCTAAATCTTCACAAAGCGAAATTGAAATGCCATAACATACCATTTGTCTGTCATAATTTGTGGACCAGCAGTAATGTTTCAATATGAGGTAAGAATGAATTTCTCTACACCAGATTAATTTTTAAAAACATCATGGTGCTTTGCTCGGAAAATTATCGTTGTCCTAGATTTGACACCCCAGTTTAGGCACTTTTACAAGATTAAACTGAAGCGTAAATGTTAAAATTTTAAGCATGTTTAATAGTCAGTTGAAAATGAAATTTTTGGATGCATTTAAAAAGTTTCCCCATTTGTTCGGTTTATGAAATAAATACCTGTAAATTATGACTCTGGGTTTGAATGTTGTGGCGGAAATTTTTTGAAAATTTGTTACTGCATCCTTGTTTTGCACTGACATTTGCGAAAATGAATCGTAAGTAGGTAAATCTGCACACACGAAGTTTTGGTAGCATTTCGTTGTAAACTACAGTTAGGATGAAAGAACTAATTAATTCTTTTGTTTTCACTACAAACAGCTGTTACTTTGTAATTAGTTTCGTGTAAAATGGCCTCAAAAGATTTTCCTCTGTAAATCCCATATTGTCTGATGTAAATCAATCCAAAACTTGTCAGCATGTAAGATATTTTATGTATTTACTTCTTTCCGGCCTCTGCAGTCTGGTGGCCAGTTCAGTAGGCAGCTCAACGTGGTTTTACTATTCCTACGCAAAATTGAATAGGACTTTAGTGTACTGTATGATATCTGTCTGTGTATTTTTGCCACATTGTGTATCTACTCTATGCCCTCTTGTAATATAGACGAAACTCGGATGTTTTAGCATTGTAAATCCACATGTACAGACCCGTAATGTATTACCTGTGAATAACCTTGTGTACATGTGTACAGCATGATCTGTAAAGAAAAAGAAACGTTACATTACTCGACCGTGTAAATTACGAGAAAATTTCTACCGCCATTAGTCTACCTTCGTTCTTTCCACGACCAGTTTAGACTTCTGAGTAAAGGGATTGAAAGGTGTTTTCATTTCTGGGTTTTTTCTTTTGTTTGTTCATTTAGTTGTGAAATTGTTTGCCTTGAAAAACTTGGGATTGTGTGCATGATCTATCTGGTGTTTGGGAATTGCATCCGATGCTGTTTTGGTGAGATTGGTCTTAGTGGATAATATAAGTGTCGATTGTAGTTCTGACTGTTAATTATGTTTTCCAAAGTGTTTCATTTGATTATTCTAATATTTCAGAAAAATTTGTGGCATCAACAGAATTTTGGCCGCCTTATGTAGGAGTTGATTATTGTTCTGACAGTTTCCAAAACTTCTGATTATTTCAAAGTTTTGGCAATTTTGGAAAAGTTGGTGGCCTGAATGATATTTTGCACGTGTCATATAACAAGTTAATTATCATTCTGACAGTCGATTATAATCCAAAGCGTTTGATTATTGCAAAAGGTTTGGCAGTTCTTTTAAAAAATGTATGGTCTGATAAATGTTTTGGCAGCCTTTTATGTGCTTTTTTCAGATTGACATTCACAGGAATCAATAAGGAAAGCTTTTCAGGTTGAAAGTAGATGTATAATAAATAGTGTGAAGGACAACTATAGGATTTCTGTTTGAAGGCTGCATTCGGTTGGGACATGCAATAAATATGCAATTATCTTACCTTATGTTACTTACGGTGCTTATCGTTTGTTTCTTCCTTCCAGATTTTGTCAGTTGATGAGTAAATCATTGCTTTGGATTTCTTGAAAGTAAATCCAGTTTACGGCTTGTAGGAAAACGAAAACGGCTATCCTAAGTTGTGACTTAGTTGCTGATTTTGTGCTGTTTCTGAGTTTGTTGGTTTGGCCTGGGTTTAAAAATCTGTAGCATTGTCTGTCGATTCAAGTGGAAATTAGGAATCCAATTAGACTCCAAATTTTGGAAAACTTGTTCCATTTTTTTTTCTGGTGCATGGTTTGTCAAGAACTCGGCTTTTATAGTTTAAGGTGTGGGGTTGTTCAGCTGCTGTTGATTGGTGCATTGTTCTTTAGATAGAGTCATGGTATGAATGAAAAATACATGCTTGACCCATTTTCTAGGCTGGCCAGGAGCGCCTCTCAGAGGTTCCCAGAAGGTGCCGTTTATACGCTTTTTCTTTTGGCATCTGCACTGCGTTGCCTGGAAACAATGTTTGTCATTTGCATTGTGTTTGGTTTAGCATTGGTTAGCTGTAGCATTGGTTTGTCCAACATATCAACGTAGCTCGATTGAAGAAGTCTGTACTGTGTTGTAATCTGTCAAATGTCGTGTCTTTAAGGCGGCAGCTCGGCCAGAAATTACTCTCAACACTCGACTGATTGGTTGAATGTAAGATGACTGTAACAAATGGCTTGATGTTGCGATAGGCATTTACCCGGTACTGTGTGTGGAAGTTGAATCCTAGTTGGTCACTGGAAATTGGGTGTAAAGGGTAGTTGATTTTGGGGTGTAAACTGCAGTTTTGTTGTGGGGCAATGGAGGGTGCTATTGTTTCCTATGCTTCGTCAAGAATCTGCAACCCCAAGGGTGAGGAAGACTACAGTTTTTAAGTAACAAGGGGTAGACGATTGACCTTGCTTGAGAAAAGAGCAAAGTAAGGCACTGAACTTGTCTCACAGGAAGCCACTTGATCAGTTTCGAGCATCGCAAAAACTTTGGGGATAGTATAAGAGAACCTTATTTGGCATCCAATATACATCTGTAGGGCATTTGCCAAAAACAGTTGGCAGATTGGTTATAAAACAAGTTGCAGGGCAGAGAAAAGGTTGAAATCGTGGTGAACGGAGTAATTTCAGGCGCACAGCTGATTCTTTGAAATGTCTCATAACAACTTAAAAGCAAACATAGTCATAATTTTTTATACATTTGTGTTGATCATAGAGTTGTTGGCTTTCTTGTGGAATCTCTTCTCTTCTGGCCAGCTGAACTGTAAGGGATAGTCGACTCTGATTGGTTTAGCAAGTTTTTCTTTTGCAGTCGAGAACCATTGTACAGAATTTCTTCTAGCAGTTTGTAACAATTTATAAGACCTTACGAGGCAGTTGTGTTTATTTCCAGTTGCATAGATTAGCCTGACTTAAGGACTAATTACTCTGGTTTTACAATGACTGATGGAGAAGCTATAACGTTGTAAGGTTATTTCCCTCACGTGTTCTGTTCAGATAATTTAAGATTTTAGGTTTCCTGGTTTATGTCTCCCTGCCTCTGTATATCTTTCTGCCTGTCTGTCTGTCTGTCTGTCTGTCTGTCTGTCTGTGTAAAACGCTGAAAAGTAGTTGGACGTGTTGCATAGCGTAAGACACTGTAGATTTCTGTAAATAATTTTTCAGCATAGCGTAATCAGTGGTTCGTAGTTATTTACAATGGCGTACTCTGTAATTATTGTAACTCTGCACCGGAGTGTTGTTAATAGGCGTCGGAGTGTACTACTGCTACTATTAAACACTACTAAGCACTACTACTACTAACATTACAACTACTACTACTTCTTGCTACAACTAACACTGCTACTACTACTGCTAATACAACTACTATTGCTACTACAGTTGCTGCAGCAACTAATTCTGCTGTGCTGTGGAATGTTGGTTTTAGTTTTTGCCTGTAAAGAGACAGATGTACATTATGAAGTGTTTTAAATGGTGGCCTACTCTTGCTCTGTACGGTCTCCCTCTCATTTTATTTTCTAAGCTCGCTTGGCGCTGTTTGTCGGATTGAAAAATAATAAACCAGCACCTATCAACTGATTGATTGACTGGCTGATTAAGGAGGAGATTGAGTGATCAGTTGATAGTTTGTTATATTGGTATGGTATGGTACATATTCTGTAGATCAGTGCGTTGTTTGGTTTAGTGATGGTACGATACATTCAGATCAGTATGTGGTATGGCATAAGTGTGTGGGACAGGGTTCGTATGGTATCATTCATCTGGATTAGTAGGTGGAATGGTTACAGTGCGTTTGTGAGGAATGAAAAGGCACTGTATTAAGTGTCTAGATACATAATCATCTTTGTTATGAATGGTATGACCTTGGTGTGATGTGGTTCAGACAGATTAGTATGAAGTATGGTATGACTGTGGTATATATTAAGTTGGTATGGTATATTACATATGGATAGTATGTGGTATGATGTAACTGAGATGGGGTACATGTGGTATGTTAAGGTACATGTTGATTAATATATGGTATGGTATAGGGTTTGTTCAATAGTACACAAACTGTGGGCGTGGTCTAGGTATGGTACAATATTAAACTGGTATGGAATGGTGCATGAATGATGTAAAACAGTTGTAGAATCATAGAGTGATGCCTTATGCTTTATGACAATGGTGCTTTAGAAGACAATAGAGTAGATAGATTAGGCTAGGCTGAATTAGATTAGATTCGTTGGTTTACATTAGCCATTTAGATTAGATCAGCTGATATGGTGTTTCCATTTGAAATTTCTTTTCAGTTCATCTGTATTTCAGTTTCTCTGTTTTAAATCTTCAAATCCGCTTCTGTCTCGTGTAAGTTTTTGCTACCGTTTCGGTTGACGTTACTGTGGCTCCACCCATCTGCAGCTGGACGCACAGACGACCTAGGCTGACCCCTCGACCCCCCATGTTATCGCGAACCATGGGCACTAGGTGGCACTTTGTGGTCATTTCCGGGAGTTCCGGAGGGGCTTCCGGTTCCATGGTGGAAGTGGGAATTGTGGGAAGGGCTGCTGTGTGTTCCTCATTGTGGGAGGGTAGGTCAGTTGAGTGGAAGAGGCGTTGGTCGGTCACGGATTCAGAGCCAGAGTGGCTGGATGAATGGCTCGAATTGTCTGCAACAAGAAAACAATCTTTATTAATAGAGATGTATGCTTTTATGTCAGCATATATGTGCATATGTATGCTTGCATGTGTGTGTGTATATGTATGTATGTATATATGTCATAATAGTAATCGTAAGTGCACGTTTATATAGCGGCACTTCAGGAAACTTCAGACTTGCACCTGATCTGAAAGCAAGACCAGAATCGAATCGAATGGAGTGTGGGAATGGTGGCTCACCCCAATGGTTCAGACTATCTCCCATCGAAGATGACCACAGCAGATGACCACTTAAATTAGCACAGTGGATGACCATAATAGGTGACCACAGCAGATGGCCATATTAGATGACCACTTAAGTTACCACAGTGGATGACCATAGTAGATGACCACAGCGGATGACCACTTAAATTAACATAGTAGGTGACCACAGCGGATGACCACTTAGGCTATGTTGAATGGCACTGGTCTGTGTGAATCGTTTGGCGTGATAAAATTGGCTGTCGGTTCTTTTGATCAACGTTGTTGGTCTAAGGAACGGGCTCTTTGATGTCCCCTCATCTCTGTCTGTGTCGCTGTCCCTATGCCTTAGTCTCTGTCTCCGTGTCTCTGGTTTTTCTGGTTTCATTTATTCCTCTCGCAAGCCTCGCTATAAGTCCATTTCTCGCAATTTGCTCCATTTTTTTCTGTGTTCATGACGAGTTTTCTGTATTTTTATATATGTTCTCTATTTGTGTTTATGTCTGTCTGTATCTGCCTGTGTGTATGTCTGTGGTGTTTGTCTGTGTGCTTGGCAGTATGTGTGTTTCTTTCTGTATACCTGTCTGTCTGTATGTCTGTGTATATGTCTTCTGTATGTGTCTGTATGACTTTCTGTATCTGTCTGTGTCTGTGTGTCTGTCTCTCTGTTGGCTGTGTGTCCGTCTGTATACCTGCCTGTCTCTGTGTGTCTGTCTGTGTGTATATTTGTCTGTGTGTCTATCTGTGTATTTGTTTGTGTCTGTCTGTATGCCTGCATGTATGTCTGTGGTGATTGTCTATGTGTGTGTGTCTGCATACCTACCTGTGAGTGTTTGTATGTGTGGGTCTGTGTGTGGGTCTGTCTGTATGTTTTTTCTGTCTGCGTCTTTCTGTCTGTGATGCCAACGTCGTTGTAATTGGAGTTCCTTTTAAGTGGATTCATCTTACTTCGCTCGGCGTTTTACTGCTCGACCGCTCTCCATGGTCTGTGGCAGGGAATCGAGTATGGCTGCCTGTATGTCTGTCTATCTGTCTCTGTGTATATCTGGTTCTTACCAATTTTTTATTATCGTTCTATTTCTGTCTGTCTCTATCGATCTGTCTCACTCATTCTGTCTGTCTCTTTATGTTTTTCACATTCTGTCTCTTGTCATGGCTGTCTCTGTGTTGTTCTTTCTTCCTGTCTTGCATTTGCCCGTCTGCTGTCTTTGTCCTTCTGTTTCTGACTCTGGTTTTGTCTCTCTATTTGTCACTCTATTGTATGTGTCTCTCTGTTGTCTTGGTCGACGCCATACGGTCGCTATATAAAGCCTATACATTTACAAAAAATTTTTTGGCTCTCTGTTGTCTATGTCACTCTGTTGTCTTTGTGACTCTGTTGTCTGTGTTGCTCTGTTGTCTTTGTGACTCTGTTGTATGTGTTGCTCTGTTGTCTTTGTGACTCTGTTGTATGTGTTGCTCTGTTGTCTGTGTTGCACTGTTGTCTGTGTTGCACTGTTGTCTGTGTTGCTCTGTTGTCTTTGTGACTCTGTTGTCTGTGTTGCTGTGTTGTCTGTGTTGCTCTGTTGTCTTTGTCGCTCTGTTGTCTGTGTTGCTCTGTTGTCTGTTGCTCTGTTGCCTTTGTCACTCTGTTGTCTGTGTTGCTCTGTTGTCTTTGTCACTCTGTTGTCTGTGTTGCTCTGTTGTCTGTGTTGCTCTGTTGTCTTTGTGACTCTGTTATCTGTGTTGCTCTGTTGTCTGTGTTGCTCTGTTGTCTTTGTGACTCTGTTATCTGTGTTGCTCTGTTGTCTGTGTTGCTCTGTTGTCTTTGTCGCTCTGTTGTCTGTGTTGCTCTGTTGTCTTGACTCTGTTGTCTGTGTTGCTCTGTTGTCTTGACTCTGTTGTCTGTGTTGCTCTGTTGCCTTTGTCACTCTGTTGTCTGTGTTGCTCTGTTGTCTTTGTCACTCTGTTGTCTGTGTTGCTCCGTTGTCTTGTCCCATTCGTGGACCTCGTGTTTCCATTACTCCTATATCTGTTTGTAACTGTCGGTGCCTCTGTCTCTCTTTGTAGGCGTGTTTATTCGTCAGTTTGGTTCTGCCTGTGCCTGCTTCTGTCTGTCTGTCTGTGTGTCTGCCTGCCTCTGTCTGTCTGTCTGTCTGTCTGTCTGTCTGTCTGTCTGTCTGTCTGTGTCTATGACTTTTTGTACTGTGTCTGTCGCAATGCGTCGTCTCTTATCGACGGCCGTTTTGACCGTTCGCTGCCGCCTGTAGGCTTTCAATCACTCGCCCAAGGACTCTCCTCAACATCACACCAGACCAGACCAGGAAACAAGGGACCAAGCCAGACCATAAGTAAGACCAGAAAATGGACCAGGATAAAACTGGCCAGACCATGTTAGACCAGAGTGGACCTTAACTGACCACACCTGTCCAAACGAAGCTTAAAAGCCGAACTGAGCCGAGCAGAGAATAACGTAATGAGGAAGGAACGAAGAAGAGACGAGACAATAATATGGCGCGTTTTTAATCGTGACAATCTTCGTAACGTAACCGGATTCGCCTTCAAGCTACCCACTACCCCAACAAAGAGCGGTCCAGTGACCTAACCCTGACAGGCACCTATGAGTATGAAGTGCTAACTACTCCATTTTCTTAGCCTCGGCATATACAGCCAGTCCTCTCCCTCACCGTCTCATGTCATCGACAGTGTAATAAATACCGGAGTTCCCTAGACGACGCTAGTGAAAAAGAAATCGCGAGACATCTTTATGCTGGCTGGATTTAAACCACGAACCTCTGAGTTGGCAGTCCGGCACGGTAACCACCAGCCCATTGCTCACCCATATGGAAAATAATGGGCAGCGTGTAGGAAGGAAGGAAGGAAGGAACAAAGAAAGAATAACAGCAAGAAGACGGCGATTATCTGAATAAATCCTCGCTGTGATGTCGTAGTCACGTGTTATTAATGCGATGCGTTGCGTTTTCTCAGGCAGCGCGGCTCACGACTGTCACTAATTCCTCTGCAGACGCCGGCTGACCCCTTGCCATCGCTCGTTACTAACCTTCCTCCTTCTCATGCTATTATTCCTCCTCCTCCTCCTCTTACATCACCTTCCCTTCCTCCTCCTTTTTCCACTCGTTCTTCTCTTGATCGTTCTTCCCTTTCCTCTTTCTCTTATTTTTCATCCTCACATTCCTCATTTGTGTATTTATCCTCCTCCTGTTTCTCTTCTTTCTACTCCTCCCATTATCTTTCTGTTCTTATTCATCATCCTCTTATTCCATCCTTCTGCTCCTTTTTCGCCTCCTCCTCTTATTCCTCATCTTTATCGCATCTTTCTACTCGTCCTGTCATTCCTTCTCTTAATCCTCCTATTAATCCTCCTTTTTCTACATCTCCTCTCCTTATCCTCCACTCCAATCACAAACGACGAACATGCGCGTTGAGCGGTTCAGCTTTGTGTGGATGTCTTCGTAATGGTAACTGAACGGAAAATTGAGCTCCGTGAACGTCTGTGTAATGGCTATTGAACAGGAAATTCACGTGTACGTGTATGTAATAGGAAATGAACTGCGTTGACGGCTCAGCCTATTAATAGTTATGAAGAAAAGAGGAATAGATGAAGTGTAAAAGAAGTTTATATAGCGCATTTCGAAAACCATTGAAAGGCGCTGTATTGAAGCGCTAAATAAAAAATGTCAGCATTTTAACGTTACTTTAAAATCATTGCCCAAAATTATATACATAGACCCACATATACTTACATATGCACAGAGAAATTAAGAATACGGAGCATGGTTAGTACGTGGATGGATATTATACAATTATACAATCCAAAAGACTACACTTTTTACACTTTCCGAAGTCAAACTTACTCATTTACCAGTCAGGAATGTTGACTCTTAAGCTGGCTTAGTTTGGTATTCAACAATCTGTTCACGGAGCAATAATAAAGGTAGGATGAACTGAAAGAGAAGGAAGAGGCATAAGGGGAAGAACCAAACAATCTGAGGAATGCCAAACTATGCCAGCTCAGGCTTCAACCTTCCGGATTGGCAAACGATTAAGTTTGGATTCGGAAAGTATAAAAAATATAGTTTTTTGGATTGTATAATTTCGACCAAGGTTATAAAATGAATGATAAAATGCAAATGACCTCATTCATCTATCGCCTCAGTAGCTAAGCACTTAACACAGGGCTTTGAGAGGTTCGCAAGAAGCGCTATATAAACATACAAACACACTACATGCACAAACACATACACACAAGAAATTGAACCCTCTCATTACGTTGACTGACCCGGAACGTGTTTTCACCCGAACCTTAATTTATACCACACCGGCTGTCAGCTTTGCGTGCAACTGCCGTCGTAAGGGAGTCCTTAGGACGTGTACCGTAGGCAGGCCTGTAAAACGTGTCGCTAGGAGTCGCCCTATGGAGCGCGCTGGGTTGGTAAATTATTCAATCGGGCGCCTAGCTTTGGGGAGCCGCGGGCACACACTGGGGACAGCCGAGCGGACAGCAGAGGGAGAAGCAGGGACAGCGAGGCATAGGGACACATAGGGAGACGAGAACTAGGAAGACACGGAAGGAGGAAGAGAGGGAGAAATAGGGAGAGGAATGGATATGGAAAGACAAGGACACTGGGAGAGGGAGATGGAGAAGGAGGCACAGAGGCAAAGAAAAAGGGCAGGGAGAGGCATGGAGGAAGACAAAATAGAGGAAGAGGGGAAAGAGAAAGAGTCGCAAATAATGGCCGAGTCTTATGTAGCTTTCGTTCCATAATCGACCTGGCTCTACGCAACGGACGAACGCAGCAGAAGGAGGAAGAGGAGGAAAGGGAGGAAGAGGAGAAAGAGGAGAAAATAGGAGGAGTAAGAGTAGGAAAGAAGAGGAATACTGAAGGAGGAGGAAACGAGAAGGACTGGAAAGTGAGGAAGAGGTTGATGAAGAAGGAGATAAGAATTCAAGTAGGAGTCTGATTATGAGGAAGAAGGAAGACGAACAGAAGGAGAAGGAGGAGGCAAAGGAGGAGGTGCAAGAGAGAAGGAGGACTGGGAAAGAGGAAGTAAGAGCGGGAGGGACAGAATAAAGGTGGATTTGGAGGAACAGGAAGACGACTGAGGAAGAGCAGAAAGTGGAGGATGGAAGCAGAACGAAGAGGAGAAGGAGGACCGAGGTGTGGTGGTGGTGGTGGTGGTGGTGGTGGTGGTGGTGGTGGTGGTGGTGGTGGTGGTGGTGGTGGTGGTGGTGGTGGTGGTGGTGGTGGTGGTGGTGGCGACGGCGGCGATGGTGGAAATCGCGTTGGGGTAAGGTACCCTGGACAGCCGGTTAATGCAAGATAGGATTGAAGGATGAAAAGATGGAAGAACGAGGAGAAAGTCGATGATCGCAGCGAATGAAGGACGACGATAAAATATTGGGATGCAAAAGAGGAAGAGAATAAAAGAGATGGAGGATTTTTAAGGATCGGAAGAGAACACGGATCAGTTGAGGATACGGAGGAACTGAAGGAGGAGCATGCGGAGGAGAGCTAAGACAACAAAGAGGAAGAGTGGCAGATGAAACAGGACAGAGGAGCTGAGAGAAGAGGAGAAATGGAATTAGATAACTGCTAGAGCGTCTTAAGCGCAAATGATAAGAAAGGTGGGAGGACCTGGAAGAGGAGGAAGATGCAAAAGGAGGGAAGGAAACAGAGGAGGAAGAGGAGGAAGAAAAAGAAGAAGAAGAGGAGTAACAGAGGGAAGAACAGGAGAAAGAACAGGAGAAAGAACAGCAGGAGGAAACAGAGGAAGAAAAGAAGGAGGAAAGAGAGGAACAAGAGGAAAAAGAACAGTGGAAGAATAGGAGGAAGAACAGGAGGATATAGAAGAAGAGAAGGAGTAAAGGAAGTAGAGGAGAAGCAAACAGAGGAAAAATAGAAGGGGGAAGAGGAGGAGAAGAGGATAAGAAGAAGAGATAGAAGAAAAAGAGGCAGAAGAGAAAGAAAGGAGGAAGAAAGGGGGATTAAGAGAAGGAATAGCTGGAAAGGGCGGCATCAGTCAGATCCGTAAGAAAAGCTTTCCCTGAAACTTACGACTCAAAATTTATGGCATGAGCAGAAAGCAAAACAGAGGTAATAAAAGTGGAATAGCAATGAAAGGGCCAGCAGCAGCAGCAGCAGCAACAACAACAATACCAGCATCAGCACCAGCCACCTGCTAATACAATGAGACGGTCGGAGCGGGATGCAATCTATATTGGCACAACGTTCACAGCCATAGAATAGAAGTGATATGGCCGGGACTGTTGGAAGTAGTGTCTAGCGGAATATCTGACACTAGTGTGGTCCGTAAGCATAATTTGTCTAGTAACTATACTCAGTTATTGTGGCATTTATGTCCAGACACTACTGTTTGCATGTCAAGATATCCCTTCCATTGCTTGCCATGCAATGTCTTGACTTCGCTTCCATCTCCTCTTCCTTCCTCTCTATGACCTTACTAAAGTAAGATAATGGAAAGGAAATTACCTTTACCTTGGCTTTACTTTCCATTATCTTCTTTACCAAATTCCACCTCAAGTTACCTTACTTGACCTTCCATACCTAACCTCTAATTTATTTGGCTCTTAGCGAAGAGACACCTGCGTCTCGGATTTAGACTCATTGGATTTGAGCTCGTGATAAGTGCGTTAAATAAATAAATAGATATTTCAATATTGTGCTTTACCTTACCTTACATTACCTTACATTACCTTACTTTACCTTACCTCACCTCACCTCACCTCACCTTACCTCACCTTACCTTACCCTACTTTACCTTACCTTACCTTATCTTACCTGCCCACAGAGGTTTCCCTTCCCCCACAGTCAACCACATCTGGCCCTCTGGATCTGACTGAACTGGACTCGGCTGGTTCCAGACACTGCTTCCAAGAGTCGTAAACAGCGATCATCTAGGCCGTTGCTATGACAACGCTCGGTTGGCACAGTAGTTGAAGCAGAAACGAAGACAGAGCGCCGCGTCGAAGGTTCCGGGTTCGCTTTTCGACCGCTCCAAAATCCAATTTCACCAAGTGTCTGTCGTCGTCGTCATCATCATCATCATCATTATCATCTTCTTGTTCTTCTTCTTTTTCATCATCATCTTCATCATCACTATAATCATTAATCGCGGTTGTCATCGTCGTCTTCATCATAACCTATGTCTTTGTCGTCGTAATTTTAGTGCACTGTCGTGACATAGGCACTGGATACTAAGTATGTGTGTCATGACTATGTACTTAAATACTTTTAACCTTTCAGAGGTTCGTAGTAGGCGCTGTATAAATGATCAGGTCAGACACAGAAGAACTAAAGAACCATTTAATTCTACAACGAGTCCGTCGTATTTAAAAGAAAATAAAAGGTAGCTGCTACAGCTAAAAGAATGACTGACTGACTGACTGAATGAATGAATGAATGAATAAATCAATGAATAATTCAATGAATCAATGAATGAATCAATGGATGAATCAATGAATAAAATCAATAAATAAATGAATCAATGAATGAATCAATGCATGAATCAATGAATAAAATCAATAAATAAATGAATCAATGAATGAATCAATGAAAGAATCAATGAATGAATCAATGGATGAATCAATGAATAAAATTAATAAATAAATGAATCAATGACTGAATAAATGAAATAATCAATGCATGAATCAATGAATCAGTGAATGAATGAATCAATGAATTGAAAATTTTATGAGTAAATAAATAAATAAATAAAATTCTTAACTAGAAAAATTAGACAAACAGAAGAAACAAATAGATTTGCAAACAATAAACGAGACGAAATGCAAAACAAAAAATAAATTAAAATAAATAAACTGACCTTTTAATTCTCCAAATAACTGTTTTAATCCCGAGGAATCATTATTACTTCGTATAAAGAAATGAAAATAATGAATGATAAATAAATCGCGAATCAATCAATCAATCAATTAACCAATCAATCAAATCAATCAGTCAGTCAGTCAACTGCGACGGTCTTACCAATGGACGTGTATATGATGACGGCAACGACAGCCAGGAGAAGAACCATTCCAGTCGTGATGAAGAGGATGTTGAGGATGCTCTTGAGGATTGGACTGCTGTCGCGGTCCGCCTGGAGGCCCTGACGTCTCGCGGTCCTCTTCTCCGACCCAGCCACACCCGTCGACGACGACGAAGATGTCCGGTTGTCCTGGAGCAGAAGTGCCAGCTTCCGCAGAGCGGCGTACTCCTTCCGCTTCCGGAATACATCCCTCCATCCGCCAGATTTTTCTTCTGGGTTGGCCCTCGCGGCGGCCGCCACTCCCGAACATCCGGTTCGCCTCGGCGCTCGCGGACAGGCGCCGGATGTTGATGAGGAAGGCACGTGTTGCTGGCGGGAAAACTTCGTCATTTCCGGCGAGCATGCGCCGGAACCGGAAGTGGCCGTCAGTGGAACCGCGGCGCCGTCGTAGTCGTAGTCGTCGTCTTCGATCGTCTGCTGTACAACGGTGACGTTATCGTTGTCGTCATGACGTCGCGTTCGTTGCCTTGACGACGGCGCCCCGACGTCATCCGTCTGTCGCTGCGCGCGTTGCCTTGACGACGGCTTCTCGTTCGATTTGCGCAGTCGCTGGCTGACGTCATCCGCGTGATGACGATATGGTTGCCCTATCGACGGACTGACGTCGCGCAGCCGTTGCCTTGACAGCGAACCGACGTCGTCAGGCTGTCGCGACGGTTGAACGACGTCATCCGGCTGACGTAATCGTTGCCTAGATGACACGTTCGATTCATTCATTGGTTGCCTTGTTGACGGTTGCCAGGGGAGCTCGACCGCCTGCGTTTGCATACGAAATAATTCCTCTTTCGATCTGTCTTTTGAGCTTTCACGCGACAGGTTCCGGCCGACCGGATGTTGCCCGAGGCTGGCGGAAGTCGGGTCAGGCCTGATCCCGCTGACCCTCCGCTCGTATGGTTCATTGCCCCTATCGATCGGAACGGCGCAGAAGCGATTCTGGTAGTAAACGACTTTAGCCGGTTGGCGTCCTTGACCGTGGATCTCGTGTCGTCCGTATCCACCTGCGGTCGCTGGAGCCGACCCTGCGATGTAGCAGACCTCGTCGAATTCATGGAAACGGTCGCCAGGGGTCGCCAGCGGCTGCTGCGGCGGCTGCTGCGGCGGATGGATGCAGGGATTCGCGTAGTCCGAGTCACTTGAGGTATCGGTTTCGCTCGGGTCAGGGTCCCGTCTGGGCACCGGGCACCTGGGAATCTGGAATTGGGCGCCCGTCGGGGACTCTGGATTTTGGTGATAATGGCTCATCGAGGTCACTCCGGTTCTTGAGGCTTCGGGACTCGGGTGGAATTTCAAATCTAGGGTCAGGCGCCCTTACGGTAATCCAACTCCTAGAATTCAAGTAGTGTAGAAGCCTACCTCTGAAAAGTTCCACTGCAAATGTTCCACCGATTTATTCCAATGAAGATCTGTTAGACCTTTTTGTAAAAAATCTGTCACTGCAACGGAAACTTTACAGTAAAAATCTTCCATTAATATGTTTCCACTGAAAATTGTAGGCCCCTATACTGAAATTTCCACTGAAAATTTACATCGAGAGATTTCCGCTAAAACACTTTAGAGAAAATTCTCCATGAAAATTTGTCACTGAATATCTCCCACATCGTACACTTAAAATCTTCTACTCAAAATGTTCCACTGAAAATTTTCAGTGAAAGTTTGCTACGTAAATCTTTCTCGTGAAAAATTATTTCCGTTTAAATTATATGTAAACCATTTTCAATAAAGCGACGAATGCTTAGACTCTGCACTACTTTTTTCACAACAAAACACTTCATGAAATTGCATTGGGTGATGAAATGCAACGAGATGGACCTATGCCCTAAGCGAGATTTCTTTCGATGCAGAACAAATATCAGATGAAATCTGTGGGTTGGTCTCAAATGTACAGAATGTTTTTGTTAAACTTGTTTTTCTCATTTGACCAGAAACTGCTAGATTAAACCGACACTCAAGCACGCTCTAAGAGAAACCCTTCAAGGCTCCTCAGTCCACTCCCTGACGTCGTTTGAGGAAGCCTCTTGAAGCATAATAAGTCTATGGTCTGATCTTGTCGTTTATAAGTTAATTGTTATGGCTTCAGCGAATATAAAATGGTATCTGTTGTGATGGTGTCTAAAATTATGAATTTGTGTGTAATAAGCCTATGGTCTGATCTCGTAATTTCTAAACTTATTGTTATGGTTTCAACGAATACATGAAAGCGTACATTATGGTAAGCTCTACTCGCTTTTCGAAATTTTAAACCGTGAAGATGCGCGTGAAATTCGGATGTGTTGATGCTAAACAATAAAATAGTTAAACAAAATTTCAGTTTTGAATGATTTTAATTTTAGGCTAAGCAACAATTCTATTATTATTATATTGTTATTTTTACCCGAGGCATATACAGGAATTAAGAAAATTATCCGTAGAATGAAAATTTCTGGGACGCTAGAAATCGCCAAAGTATGCCTACCATTGAAGGCAGGAGAGTTAAAGCGTTCGATTGTAACAGCAATGCGCCAGAAAAATAACTGGTATCATCGTCATCGTCATCTTCATCATCATTTTCCCGAAATACAAATGTGCCTCATTCCCCTGAGGATTAGGCCTACAAAAAATAGGAACAGCATTTTTCTATGATGGCTAGTTTTAGTTGTCGTGCTTCGTCGCAAAAGTGCTGTGAAACCACTTTCATTGAGCGTTGAAAGGTCTTAAAAAGCGTTGGTCGACATATATAGTTTTCGCTTTGTTGTCAGTATTGTTGTTGTTGTTATTTTTTTACCCGAGGTACCTATAATCCCTCAAGATTTCGGAAATTAGGGACTGCGTTGTCCTGGGATGGCTAATCTTCGTTGATGTTGTGCTCGATGTCAAAAGTGCTGTGAAAAGCGATTGCGTTGAAACGTTGGATGGCCATCGATAAGCGTTGGTAGAGAAAAGTTGTTTCCCTGGTGTCGTCCGTTATCTGAGCAAGGCGATGGCCAAGGCTGTTCATAGGTTGGTTTATAGGGCCGAGAGTTTCGAAGGCCAAGGGAACAAAACAGTATGCAGAGAAAGTGGCAGAATATTTAGCTGTTTTTCTTTCGGCCGCAATCTCAGCGGAAACCCCTGTGGCCTGGGCAGCCCTGGGACGATAGGATTCTGCCAAGGTATCGATGACAGTGACGTCCCAGGCCAGGCATTTTCCGCTCTCCCACGGGATCAGAGTGGCCCTACCAGGACACTTTTCGTCTGACCTGACAAGACCCGCTGACTCTTTTATTGAGGGATAGCCGGCCTTGATGAGGCCACGCCAAGTGATGTCGTTCATAAGGGCTTGTCCTGCTGTCCGACCATGGTCCAGGTGACAAGAAAGGCCATGTGAGCCGTCAGAAGTGACCAACGCGCCGCAAGGGAATTTATGTTGGGCACAGAGGTCAACCCCGAGGTGCAGGCCAGTTGCTATGCGGACGGCCTCATCATCAAGTCTCAGGCCGCAGGCAATGATGGGAAGCGCCAGAAGCCAGTCACCTGAATATGGTGAAGTGACAGCTCTTATTCTGGCTTGGTGGTATTCGGATGTTATACAGGGTGTTACGGCTATCAGGTCCCTTTGGATGAGGGGTCGGTCCCAAGCGGATTGTTTGTGTAAGAGAGAGCTTTCTGGTACCGTAACTCCCATTTCGGCTGACCACCGGTCCAGGGCCAGTGTCAGAGAGCGATCGATCGTGTGGCACGTTACAGCGAGACAGGATGGAGGCATGCAATGACAAGGTCCTGCGACCGAGGCCAAGAAGGCGGGTAATGCCAGCGAGGACGCGCGTCGAATGCCTAAACCCCCATCCCGTATTGGCAGAGTGGCTTGAAACCAGTGCTGTCTGCAAGAGCGATGTTCAGAATGTTTGTGAAGCGATTGCGCATTATCTGATCGAATTGGATAAGAAGGGGATGGTCCATGCAGCGGAGAATATGAAGAAGAGCAGATGAACTAAGGGAGCTCCTGAGAAGAATTATGGCATCATGTTTGGACAAGGTGGTCAAGCGGGAGAGTCCAAGGGGAGAGTTCTGAACAGCGGGTCTCCAAAGCTGTCTCGAGAGCTGCACCCGCGGAAAGTGGTGCTCCCAGTAGACAAGCGTCATCCGGGGATATGACTTTAAAAGTCGAGTGGTGCCGGCAGGTGAACCACCTGGGTTTGTATAATTTCGCATTTGGAGAAGTTGAGCTTTAGGCCGATATGTCCTGCTTCTCTGATGATTGTTTGAAGATCGGAGGAGACTATGGAAGCGGTGCCGCCCAAAGTCAGGTCGTCCGAGTAGCCTAAACGGAGAGAAGAATGGAGGCTGAATGGGGAGACAGAACAGGAGAGGACCTATTATTTTTATTATTAGTATTATTATTATTTGTGTAGCTGGCGTGTACTAGCACTAGAACTGAGAAGAGGCTGCTCTGGTTACTCACCTGTCTGTCTGTATTCGTCAGAACTCGTTTTTCATCTGCCTCTAATCTCCTCGTAAGGCCGGCAACATCAGCGCAAGACGCCGCATCACGACCGTCAGTTGCTTTTGGCACCAACAGCATAAGCAGCAGGTGGATCCTAGCCAGCAGCCGCAGCAGTCAAAACATCTGTCTGTCTGTCTGCCTGCCTGTCTTGTCTTGTCTTGATGTCTGTCTGTTTGTATTACTGTCTGCCTGTTTGCTTGTCTCTTTCGGTCATTGTCTTGCAACTGTGACTATCATTCCTTCGCTGTAACTGCGTCCCACGCGCTCATGCAGGTCTCCAGTCTTGTATGCGCGTTCATTCGTTCGTTCATGCGTTCGTTCTTTCGTTCGCTCGTTCGTTCGTTCGTTCTTTCGTTCGTTCATTCGTTCGTTCATTCGTTCGTTCTTTCGTTCGTTCGTTCGTTCGTTCGCTCGTTCGTTCGCTCGTTCGTTCATTCGTTCGTTCGTTCGTTTTTTCGTTCGTTCGCTCGTTCGTTCGTTCATTCGTTCGTTCGTTCTTCGTTCGTTCTTTCGTTCGTTCGTTCGTTCGTTCGTTCATTCGTTCGTTCTTTCGTTCGCTCGTTCGTTTGTTTGTTCGCTAGTTTTTTCGTTCGTCGTTCGTCCGTTCACCGTCCATTCTTTCTTTCGTTCATTTAGCCAGTCAATCTGAAATTATTACTGTCGTTATTCATTCAGTTATTCAGTCAGTTAGTCAATCAATCAGTCAATCAGAGTTGCTCTGTCTGTCTGTCTGTCTGTCTGTCTGTCCGTCTGCTTGCCTGTCTGTCGAAGCGTCTGAGTTATGCAGATATGTTTCTGGCCATTCAAATGTCTGACTACTTCAATGACTTCTGTAGCGCCGTTGCTCTGCAGTATTCCAACATTCTGTCGTGTAATCGCCTCTATATTCTGAGGTGTCAGTCAGTCTCTGCGTCTGCCGGTTTTCCTTAATTTCTGCTTCTATTTCTCTATTTGGTTCGTTAGTTTCTTATTTCTTTCATCCCTCCTGAACTCTTCACATCTTTTGTTTTCCATCCATCCATCCATCCATTCATCTATCCTGTCTTCTTTCCTTCCTTCCTTCCTTCCTTTCTTTTTTCCTTCCTTCCTTGCTTCCTTCCTTCCTTCCTTCCTTTCTTTCTTTCTTCCTTCCTTGCTTCCTTCCTTGCTTCCTTCCTTGCTTGCTTCCTTCCTTCCTGCCTTCCTTTCTTCATTCCTTCCTTGCTTCCTTCCTTGCTTCCTTCCTTGCTTCCTTGCTTCCTTGCTTCCTTGCTTCCATGCTTCCTTCCTTCCTTCCTTCCTTCCTTCCTTCCTTCCTTCCTTCCTTCCTTCCTTCATTCCTTCCTTCCTTCCTTCCTTCCTTCCTTCCTCTCTGTCTCTCAGTCTTTCTCTGTCTCTCCTTGTCTGTCTCTGTGTACTATCATCTCACAGGCTACTTATGCTAATCAGTCGTTCTTCCTCCATCACCTTCTCCTCCTCCACCTGCTTTTCCTCCCCTCCCACTCCGCCGTAGGATGGTCTGGAGGGCAGCAGCATTCGTGTCTGCTGAGATGCTCTTTCCACGACACCTGCATCAGCATCAGCGGCTTCAGCAGCAGCAGCAGCCGACGATGCATCGCCAGCCGACCGAACCATCCTCTGCAGCGACGATGGACCACTCGCCTCAGCCTCCTTTCCTCTGCGTCGCTGTGTCTTTCTCTTCCGCTGTCTATATCTCTGCATCTCTCTCTCTCTGTATCTGTCTTTTTCTCCGGCGCTGTTTGTGTCATTGTGACTCTGTCTCTATCACTGCGTCTGTTTTGGTGTCTGCTGCTGCTGTTGTTCGTCTCTGTGTCTCTCTGTTTCTCTAAATTGGCCTGTGACCCTGTCTCTGTCATTTGCCTATGTCTCAAACGATGATGATGACGATTAAGATGATGACGATGACGACGAAGAGAAGAAGGAGAAGGAAGAGTAGGAAGAGAAGGATAGGAAGAAGAGAGTAAGTTGAGATGACAGTATAGACGACAACGACGATGATTACAATGACGATAACGACCAGATGAAAGGATGAAGATGCGTGGTCGTCGTACGATATACATTGAACACTGGATCCCTGCATAAACATACACTAAAAGGGACTGTATCACGTGGCTTGAGGGGCTGCGCCGTAGTGTAGTGGTTAGCATGTTGGACTGTCGACCGAGAAGTCGGGAGTTCAAATCCCCGTCAGAGCAGAAAGATGTTTCGAAATTTCGGCTTCACTTGCTCCCTCTAGCGAACTCGGCTATAAAATGAGTACATTGACCGCACAGTACTAACACTTCACACTCATTAATTGCCTCTCAGAGTTAGCCCAATGGAAGCCGTATATTTTTATGTACATACAAATCGCACTATGTGTATATATATATACACAGGTCGCTTATATGTGTATATAAGTCGCGTATATATATATATATATAATTTTCGCGTGATAACTGAATTAAGTCGATGCCCAGAATGTGATATCGCTTCTTTCCGTTCAGTAGTTCAATCCTTTGACCCCGATGACGTGATCTCGAGCGCGCTGTGACCCCGATAACCCAGTCAGACTGCTTTGTCTGTGCTGGTCGCCCACGCCCCTCTTTCGATGGTGATCATGATTGACTATCGTCCTCGTGACTGTTGTGAGCCTCGTGATCAATCAGATAATGGATTATAATATGATCAAAGCAAGGATTGTTACGTAATTGTAATTAGAAACTTCGATAATGCCGCTATCTAATGCACAGGATATAAATCGATGGCGCATCAAAATCAGTTCTAGTCTTAGGTATGACCAGAGAAAGATAATCAGATGACCTGATTTAAAGTATTGTGGTTGGCCTGAATTCAACGTTTTAGAAACTATAAGCTTCACTTTGAAAAGATCCTTTGTTGAACAGGGAGCCAATGCAAAGATTTAAGGACAATGGCTGCATGCTTATATTTTGAAGTATTTATTATGACACTAGCCAAGGAGTTCTGAACTCTTGGGAGTTCTTGCATGTTTGACTGAGATGCCAACAAGAATCGAGTTACATTAGTCAAGGCGACTGGAGGCCAATGCATTTGCCAGAGATATCCTTGAAGACATGGGGACGAAAGGCCTAATTCACGAATATACATGTAGACCTTTGACGACTTACAGATATCATTTACGTCCTACATATTCGGTGAGAGACGTAGTAGAATAAAAAAAACAACGCCCAAGATGCGAGCAGCATCAGCCAACTCAACAAGTGAGTCACCCAGTTGTAAATGTTTAAGCCATTCAAACTTCCTAAGTTGCTGCGGAGTTCCCAGGAGTAGAAATTCAGTTTTCGACGGAGTTTGTTTTATTAGACGCTATCAAAGATTGCACCTCCTCAAAAGCAGTGGACAAGAGCTGCACAAACGAGTGGGAAGATAAAACTGTCAGAAGAAATGTAGATTTGAGTACAGTCCGCAGAGAAATGATCCCATAGTGAATGATCGTGTAGTAGTGTACCTAGTGGTGTGGTGCATAGTGTACATAAAAGAGGACCAAGTACAGAACCCTGTGGAACACCACATGTCAACAAAGCACTAGATGAATAATATCCATTTAGATATACTGATTCAGTGTGTGGACGGAGATAAGTAGCAAACCAATGCAGGGCAGGACCAGAAACACCAGGCCAATGCTGGAGACGATGCAGACGAACAGAATGGTCCACCGTATTAAAGGCAGCAGACAAGTCAAGAACAAATTCTGTCACCCTACCCCTTTCTGTACAGCACGTGATGCCATTATGAGCAGCAAAAAGGACGGATTCTGTTGAATGAAACTTTCGGTATACAGACTGAAATGGAGAGATCAGTGAGCATGCATACGATTCATAACTACCCGTTCAACATTTTTAGATATAAAATTTTAAAGTTGAGATGGGTCTGTAATTAGTCAGGTCGCTGGGCTTGAGACAGGGTTTCTTTAACAGAGGATGAACTATGGCATGAGCAAAGCATATAGGAAGGATCCCTCGTGCAGTGAGAATTTAATAATTAATGCAATGATTGATGTTACGTCTGAAATTGTCGATAATCATTGTTATTGATATCATGACATTACTTTGCAGGGGATGTTTTTGTAAATAAATGAACAAAATCAATTAAATAAATAAATTAATTAAATAAATAAATAAAAAGAAAAACCAATAAATAAAAAACAACCAATAAATAAATAAGTAAAGAAAATAACCAATCTAAATAGCCAATAATAAAAAAATAAAGCAACAATTACAGCGAAAACAAACAAATAAAACAAATAAATGTCTTCCTATTGTGACGCTTAAATAATTAAATAAATGCACAGTAAGGAATAAATTAATTGTTTTCTGTGACGTTTAGTTTTTTAGCGCTATCTGTCGAATGAAACCGAACAACTGTATTAGAGACAATTTTCCCTGGCTTGCTCTGTCATCTGGCGAAGAATGGCTTTCACAGCCAAAAGTGCAGTCCCTTAAGCCAACCACGAGAGGCAGCCATGGAGATGAAGTGTTAGCAACTTCATTTTCTTAGCCTCGGCATATGAGGGCTGGTGGCTAGTCCTTACCTTCGCTGCCTGATCTTTCCACCCACAGTATACGACCAGTGTACTCATTTTATAAATGAGTTTGTTAGGGGGCACATTTGAAGCAGAGATCTGGAAACGTCTGTCTGCCCTGGTGGGATTTGAACCACTGACCTCCGGTTGACAATCCAGTACGCTAACCGTTAGATTATCGCGCACAATAAATACTTTTTATTCATTTATTTTGGTATTCTGTATTTTCGTAATCTTAATCTCGAGATTTCTACAGCGCCCAACGAAAGCCACGTCACAGGGACCAGCTTATCCACAGGCGCTCAGTCAAAACCAAATCGATAGGCAAAGGGGCTTCGGTCTGATGTTTGGCGTCCGTCTGCTGGCTGGCTGTTTATCTGGTTTGTGTGTCTGTTTGGATGTATGACTAAATGCATACCTGTCTGTAATTCTGTCCGTGTGAGCTTGTGTTTATCTTCGATATGTCTGTCTGTGTGTATACCTGCCTGTCCTTCTGTCTATCTGTCTGTCTATCTGCCTAGCTTTAGATTTGGGATCCTCGTCTATCTGCTTTTCCGTGTCTGTCTGTCTGTCTGTATTTCTGTACGTGTGCTTGTGCTTGTAGTGTGTGTGTGTGTGTGTGTGTGTGTCTTTCTATTCCCTGAGGCGCTTCACACGAGGCTTTATCCTGATATGGAAACCGTTTCTTCCTCGTATCCATGGAAAGCTCTTCATCTGCGCTCAAAGTGTACATGTTCTGGAAAGGAAAGAGGTCAGCAAATAGTCGGGGACAGTTCGACAGAGGTTAGAGGGGAGGAAAGGAAGCAGAATCATAAAGTTTCTTTATGTATGTGTCTTCCTGTATGTATGTGTGCGATATTATTATTTATGTTTTTATGAAGCGCCATTATCTAATGATAAAGCATCAGTCCATAGCGCTGAGCAATTGTGCGTGAAAGAGTAGCTCAGGATCCCGACACAGTAACCTTCTCAGAAGAGAAGATTCGAACTCGCACACTCGTCATTGCGGGGAAGCGCTCAACCAATTGGCTAATGTGTCAAAGATGTATGTATTATATGCATGCATGTGTGTATGTTAGTTACTTATCGAGATACTTGATAGAGCGCCATTAAAGTACCTCACAAAAAAGTCGCCTATGCTAGCCTAAATGATGTTAAAGTTATTAAGAATAAAACGCTCGTCAGAAGGCAAGCGATGCTCAGATAACCAGAAAAGTCACGACTGCGAGCCCCTGCACACACGGAGAGCCAAAACGACTGAGTCCCATCCAGAGTTAACAGCTGACACAAATTTTAGAGCTTCTTGCTTTGAAGATGACGAACTACGACGGGCGATGATGTCTGCGGTACACGATTACACCACCGTCCGGCACTCCCTCGTAGATGGTAGAAGACGGATATCTTCCCGAGCGTCGGACATTCGCCGCTGGTCGCAGGACATATCTTTCGATGGTTGACGGTCGACGTCATACCAAAGACTCTTCCCGCTCTTCCATCACGAATTCAAAATCTCCCGATCGTGGACCGTGTCAGTAGGTTGCAGAACTGTACGGCTGAGCACCCATTCACCCCTTGAAAAGTGAACTGGTCCAATTTTGGCGAGGCTTCGATGACACATGACCGAATAACGTCCGGAAACGCACAATGGCGTATGTGGAATCGCGGAATAAAAGAATAAATCCGAAACGCCAACTCCGTAACAGTAGTAGTCCAAGCATAGAAGAATTATGGAGCATAATCCACCTTCAGACGAACGAACTGCTGAAAATATAGTCGGCAAACATACGGCGGTACCATGGCCGCAGTCTTGCATGTATGTGTTTGTATGTATGTACTGTATGTATGTATGCGTTATGTATGTATGCATGGATGTTTGGATATATGTACGAGTATTCATGCATGTGTGTATATATATGTGTATGTGTGTATTTATGTATGTTTGTATGTATGTTTTTATCGACTTGTGACCCAGCTCGAAACTAGAACTCCGTCTGATCGGAGTGAGATGCGATTGGAAATACTATTAGCTGCTGCTGCTGCTGCTCCTAAAGCCGTTTCTACTTGCGCAATGTTGTATCGATTTTTGGGTTCGAACCCCGATAGATAGGACAACATCGCAGGCGGAAATTAAATTCATTTACAAGTCGGGAGAGGAAGGCTTTGAAGGTTTGGATTAACTGCGGGGAAGAAAGGGTTAGGAGAGAACGAGAGAGGGCAAGAAAGCTGAAGGGAGAGAGAAGCAGAAGGAGAGTGGGATAGAGAGCGAAAGAGAGAGAGAGAGAAGAAAAATGATTGAATTTATGAGAAGAGAGAGAGGAGTAGAGACAGTTAGTAAGACAGAGTTGGGGAGACAGAGAAAGAGAGAAAGAGAGAGAGAGAGAGAGAGCGAGAGCAAGTGAGAGAGTGACACACATAGAGATAGCGAGTGAGTAAGAAAGAAAAAAACTAAGTGGAAGGGAGAGAAAACGAGCGAGAAGTAGTAAGAATAAGAGAGAGGAAGAGTGAGACAAATACAGCGGCAGGGACACAGAAGAACAGATAGAATGAGAAGAAGACAGAGACAAAGAGAGCCAGATACAGAGTGACGGTGAGACATACTGAGAGATAGAGGGAGGGAGGGAGGGAGGGAGATATATAGAGAGCATGTGAGACAGGCGAAAGAGACAGAGATGCCGAGAAACAGAAATAGAGCGAGTGAGGGACAGAGAAATAGAGAGAGATAGAGAAAGAGAGAGAGTTAGTGAGAGAGGCCAGGGAGACAGAGAAAAGCAGTCAGAGAGACACAGAGATATAGTGGTGGATGCTCTGACCCTTAAGCCAAGTAGAGGGAATCTACGTGAGGGATTTACTGATTCTGTCGCAGTTGGACGAAAATTAGTCTCGGGAAAATAAATTCTATGGCGTAGAATTGAATCAGAAAGGCTTATTAGTCGGCATTAAGATAACTAATGAAAATCTCCAGTAAACATACATTTTAGGAAAGTATAAAAGCGCATTATTTTAGTCTAATGAAATATATTTTAAATATTGTAAAAGTGGTAGTTGTTGGCGTAGTTGTTTAGGATATTATTAATTAATATTAATTAGAAGTTTCTATGGCGCCGGTGACTAATGCACAGGGCATCAATGATGGCGCACCAAACTCACCCCGCAATCAGATCAGTAGCCAAAGGTCAGTCCATTGAGACAGAGAGACATCCTATGGTTTATATTAGCCAACTGATAAGTGAAGTCTTCAGTTGAGACCGAAATGACACAAGAGACTGAGCAGAACAATAGATGCAGAAAGAGAGTTCCAAAATTTTGGACCAGCAACCGAAAACCAAGTACACTTCCTCAATAGGCCTAGTTTTTGGCACAACCCTAAAGAAAGGCAGTCAGATGACCTGCTTGGATAGCGATAAGTATGTGGAATAAGGATCGATTTGAAGCGCTGTAGTTGGTCAGAATTCAGTGTTTTTTAATGTTAAGCCCGATTTTGAAACAGGTTCTGAAGTGTTGTTGTATTCATCCCAGAAACGATAACGAGTGTGATAGTGGTAATGACAATGATAACGACAAAAATGATGACAACAAAAAGACAATCTTACTAGGAAATGTGATAATGCTGTCGATAATGTGATGATGAAAAGTATAAAAACGATAATTCTCCTATTGCTAATGATTGTGATCATTATTGTGATGATGTTGATGATGATATAACGACGGTTATATAGTGATGATTATAATGATGACGATGATTGTTAGTGCTTTTTGGTCGATAGATTTGCTCAGCAATCAGATTTATCTATGGCGCACCAGAGAGGTATAAACGACGCTGAACATGGAGCGCCGATCGTTCATTAACGATAATGTTATTTCCATATCCATAAATACTGGACGCTGGACGTAAATGCCAGATGGCGGATTATTCGAGGTCAGCTGCATCGTTGACCTTAGCGGATCGCAGCTTTTGCAGCTTAGAACTGCCTTATATAGAGCAGCCAGGCTAAGTATAGTGAAGTAAGATAAAGTGAGGTTAGGTATGGTAAGATAGACCTAAGTTGAGGTGAGGTCAGGTGGGGTCGGGTAAGTTGAGGTGAGGTAATATTTTGCTAAGGTTAAGGTTTATATGCATGTTTGTTTTTCTATAATTGTAGGCAAGATACGGTAACGTAACGTAAGATACGATAAGATCAAGTAAGATAAGGCAAGTTGAAATTTCTAGAACCGAAAACTGCCAGCTCCCAGTTTTACCTGACAGTTATCTGAAGTGGATAAACTGAAGGCGAACTGACAGAACAAAGACAGATTCATTTGCGCAGCGACAAGGTAACACAAATCTTTCTATCTCCCTGTTTCTGTCTCCCTCTCTTTGTTTATCTCTCTTCCTGTCCTTCTCTCTCTGTCTCTCTCTCTCTTTCTCTCTCTATGTCTCTCTCCCTGGTTCAGTCTCCTTCATCAGATGTAAAGAATGAATTTGCAGTTGCGCAGCGACGAAGCAAAACAGGGTGTAGCGTGTTTGCACTTAAGAACCGGAATTATAGGCCACATTGATTAGTCAAACCAAGCAGAGCAGTTTATGGAACGCCAATAGAGGTATAACAGCTGCCCTAGGGCACTGATCCAGTCATCCCGACTGCACGTACAGTTGAAGAGTGCTGACCGGAAGAGAGCCCTTCAGAGGATAGGACTGTTCAGCCCACCCTTGCTTTTGCAACATCCAACCACCAATCGGAACCGGTTTTTAGCTGACATGGCAGCTGATGCCAGCCGATCGTCTTTCGTCATTCACTCAGAGGCATCGTCTAACAGCGCAATATTCGACGCGAGATTGTTGTCAGCTTTCGATTCGGCTTCTCCAATGGATTATGGTTTTGGATTGCGTTTTTCAATTGGAGCGACCATCGGCTGATGACTTGGGCATTATGATAACGGCGCTACACGCTACGGAAGTCTTTAGATTGGATTGGATTAGATTAGATTAGATTAGATAGTCGTCAGCATGGTTGCATCCAGTGGTGTCCTCGTAGACGGCATAAGCCATAAGGTTAAGGAACGTCCGGTCTAACGCGTTGACGCCACGGTATGTTTGCGATAGCCGCTTATCAACCTTCATGAACGACCTACAGTACCTGTACTTGGCAGTGTTCTGGAATGAGCCTCCTGGGATATCGTCAGGAGGCCTTCCATCTTTTCATGTACATGGGGTTGCTATAAACATTAATTAAACATTATACATCAAAGTGGATAAGAACTGGAAATAAGGATGTACATATTTTAAATCTGGCATAAAGCCTTCCTTGCACGCACACATGCATATATATATATATATATATGCAAGCAGAACAGTTATATAGGCATGCATCTAAACTTATATATATATATATATACACGCCTAAATGTTTAAAGCACTTGGATATGATGGGATCGAATAGTATACATCATTTCGAACGACTTTATGAAACAGGAAAATTTGCAACAAGATCTGAAGGAAAGTGAAACAGTAGCAATATATAAACAAGAAGGAGAAGTATTGGAATGTAGTAACCACAGAGGAATTAGGCTGCTGGAAATTGGACCGAAAATGTAGGGATGCAATATTCATATTGAGACAGGTGCAGGAGAAAATATTACAGAGAAACAACAAGAGATATTGGACTTTTGTGGATTTAGAGAAGGCTTTTGATATATAGAGTACCAAGGGAGGTCGCATATTGGAGTCTGAGGAAAAAGGGAGTATCGGAGAAAATAGTGCTGCTGGTGAAATCAATGTGCGATGATGCACAGACCAATGAGGAGCAATATAGGAAACACAGAAAAATTTGAGATCCGAGTGGATGTATATAAGGGATCCTACCTGAGTTCCCTGCTGCTCATCACGGATGTTCATCATAGTAATGGATGCCATATCGGAAAATGTGAGAAGAGAAGTAACACGGGATATGCTGTATGGTGATGACCTCATAGTGGCAGACGACGCAGCGGCAAAGATACAAGGGCGTTTCACTGATTGGCTGAGGGCACTAGAGAGCAAGGGTCTTAAAATAAATATAAATAAAAAAGAGACCATGGTAGGCTCCAATATGGGTGAGACACTTGTGGTTAAAAGACATCGCAGGAATGCATTGAAAATAGTAGAAACTTTTAAATATCTTGGGTCGATGATGAATGCTAAAGGAGAATGCAAACGTGATGTTAAGAACAGGATTAAAGGCAGCTTGACAAAAATGGAAAGACGTATCGGGTATATTATGCGATGTCAAAATGCCGGTTCAACTCAAGGAAAGGGGTACAAAAACAATGATAAGACCAGTGATGATATATGAAGCAGAAGCATGGACATTGATGAAAGAGGAGGAGAAGTTGCTGGAGAGAACGGAAATGAGAATGCTGCGATGGATACTTGGAATCTCACTGAAAGACAAGAAAAGGAATGAGTATATCAGACAGATATTGGGAGTGGCACGTATGTCTGACAAGGTTCGAGAATCCAGGTTGAGATGGTATGGTCGTATGATGAGGAGAGAGGAGGAAAGTTGAACTAAAAGAATTATGAGAGCAGAGGTTTACGGACGCCGCAGTTGGGGAGACAAAAGAAGAGATGGGGAGGCACGATTCAGCAAGACCTAAAGCTCCCCAGACTGAAGAAAGCAGATACTGGAGAGAGAAACAAATGGATGAGTAGGATCAGTGTGGCTGACCCCTCCCCTTGGATGGATTAATTCCAGCCAGAAGGAAAGAGAGAATTGAAATTAGTAATTTGGAGATCTGTATGTGTGTACTTGAGATAATGTAATCTGTATGACTTCTAAAATGCACATATCCACGTACAAATTGTGTATTTCATAAACGCACTCATTTGTGTACCAATGAAGTTTGTATATGCTTATATATATCCGCGATATCTATATATATTATACATTTATATATGAGTAATAGCTGTGATGGAAAATCTGTTCTTTCGTCTTCAGTTCTGCTTCTGAATCCCAATGGATTTTTGGTTTTCAGTTTTTGTCTTTTCCTCTCTCATTCATCCTTTCGTCATTCGTTCTCGTTGCTCGACATCCGGGATTTCTTCCATATATATATATATATATATATATATATATATCGTAATCATTATCGTAAACACGAGATTTCTACAGCGTACAACGAAAGCTTCGTCACGAGAACAAGCTTATTCACAGGCACTCAGTCAAAACAAAATCGATAGGCAAAAGTGTTCGGTTCCAGGTCAAGACCCAAGAGTCAGGCAAAGCGACAGCGTGGCAGCTACGGTGGGTGTTGTTTGGAATTTGATTTATATATATATATATATATATATATATATATATATATATATATATATATATATATATATATGAAATAAATGATATCTATGTTATATCAATAGAATGACCGGAAGGAATAATAGTTATGTTATATGGATGCATGTATACTTCTTCCATCGAAACAAGCTACGTGATTATACAGGCATATTATACATACACTAACACAGATTTCTGTACATAGATTTATACATATACACTGTAGATATATATGTACAGAGTTCTATGTCAGTGTATATATATCCATGTATAATCCTGTAACTTGTTTTCGATGGAAGACGAATACATGCATCGATATCGCATAACCCTCATCATCTTCATCATCATCAGTGGCATGCCCCACTTCTGAGCGTTGCCGTTCTAAGGCTCTGCCTATCGTCCCGGTTTTGGGCTAGTATCCAGGCCGTGTGAAGCCCAGTGTTCAATGGGTGAAGATCCGTCTCCACCGTCCGGGTCCGTATGTGCCTTTGTTGGTCTCTTCCAGCTCCTCTGTGGGCCGGAAATCAAGGTTTGGAGGGCTCGATCGTGGTCCTGCATGCCGTGCGAAGTGCTCAAACATCCGGAGTCTTCTATATTCAATCATCTCCGAGACGGGGGTCTGTCTTATGCGTCCGTGTATTTCTCCTTTTTATGATGTGCGCAGTATATGCTCTAACAACACCGCAATAACTTCATAATATAACATAACAACAGTACAGCACAATACAACGTAACCCAACATAACGTGATTTACCAAGTATTACGTCTCATCTCATTCCATCCCATCGTATCTTATTCCATCCCATCTTATCCCGTCCTATCCCATCTCACCCTATCGCATCCCATCCTGTCCTGACCTGTCTCATCCCATTACAGCCCATATCATCCCAATCTATTGCGTCTATTCCATCCATTCTCAACCAATCTCATCCCATCCTTTTCCATTCCATCCCCTCCTATCCTATCCTATCCTGTTCTATCCTCTCCTATCCTGTCCTATCCTATCCTTTTCAGTCCCAACCCTTTCCATCTCATCTAGTTGCATCTACCTAAACGCCATCAGATTTCATTTGGCAATACCAATAACTTATATAGCGGCTTTTATAATTTGTTTCAGTCTAGATATTTGGGCTGATGCGCATGACGAATAATTAACGTCGGTCTAATTATCTCGGCTTCAGCGCAAATACTTTCGTTGATGGTTCAGCGCCAGTGGACCGTGAAGTCGTATTCACTAATGTTCTGGTCGGCTGATTTCAATGGTTCATTGACGCCCAGCTTTTCTCCCGGCATGGTGCCCATGGGTCGTCCGATCGTCAGTGGACTGCGTGGTCAAAAGCCGAACGTTGGGCGTTGATAAACTGTCCGATGATTCGGATCAGCTGTGGGGTCAGACTGACCACTGCTGACCGGCTGGGTAAAGTGCGATAAACGTGTTGGTCAAGTGAATGGAAAAACTGGCCACTGTTTCTGTTCGTGTATTAGTCTGTGTATCTGTCTGTGTATGTGTTAATGTCTGTTTTTGTGTATGTTTTTGTAGCTGTGTCTGTGTCTCTGTTACTGTCACTGCCTCTGTTTCTTCGTCGGTCTCTGTCTTAGTCTGTCTGTGTCTTTGTCTCTATCTCTGTCCCTTCAACTGTCACTGTCTTTCTCTGTCCCTATCTATGTGTCTATCTTCCCTCTGCCTCGACCTCTCTCTCTGCTTTTGTTTAAATCCCTGTTCCTGCCCTTGTCCCTGTCACTGTGTCTTTACTCATATCGCTGCATTTGCTTCTTGCATCTCGTCTTATACCTCTACTTCTGTCTCTATTTGGCCGTTCGTTTCTGTCTACCGGTATTGCTGCCATGAGTCCATCCATCGGAGTTTAGTATCCATGGTCGGCGTGGTCTCTTGGATCCGCTGTTGTCCGTCTTAGAGGCGGATGAAGGTGTCCTTAAGTAAGCCAATAATACCAGATCAAGGGCCGTTTAACAGAAGGCTCCGTTGAACGGAAAGTCGTAGTCGTAAGACCTTAAGCCCCCATTCGTTTGAATTAACCGACAGGTGATAAGGATGTGTGGCGTCATTAGAGCGTTGCTACATCAAAATGCCGCCACTTGGGGCGATCTTCGTCATGGATGTCCAATCTTTTGGGGTGAAGGGCCATATTGCCACTTTTAGAAGACTTCGGGGGCGGAAGACAGAATTTCATCGATAATCAAAACAACTCAACGCATACTAACGAACAATAGTTTTATTTGCCTACCTTAAGAGCAGGTACCATCTTCATATTTTTGCTGATTTTTTGTACTAATGACGTTGCTTTTGCTTACACAAGTACTCGGCAGTTCACAATTTTTTGGACATAAAACTCAACATTTTGAGAGGCCCTTCGAGCCGGATGAACCCATTCGGCGAGCTGGATCATGACCTGCGGGCCGTAGGCCTATGCTGGACAACCATGACCTATGTCTTAGTAAGTAAGTAAGTAAGTGTATACGCCCCTCGGGTGAGACAGTGTGGGAAGGGAGTTTGTTGTGTACTGTTTAAAGGTTTTGTCTGCAAGTGTGGCTTGGAGACGCAAGTTGTCTGGTCCAAAACGATTTTTAAAATGATCTGAGCACGGAATTCTCTGCCTTTTGAACTCACTGATCTGCCTACTGAACGTCAATTTAAAATAAGTCTAGAATCCTATCTTTTCTTTTTTCTTTTATGTTTTACTATTTGTTTGATACGTTATCGATTTGGCTTAATAGAATGATGCTACTCTCAAACAAAGACGTAAATCAGGCAGTCCTGGTAACAGAATATTATTGTTCCTTGGGGTTCACCCACTCACGCCAGTACATGTGACTGTCTGGAATGTGTTATGATTTACTTGTGATCAATAATACTCCGACAAACTCGAAATCATCTAAGTCGCGCCTTCTCCGATCGATGTTGAAGCAAAGCGGAAAGCAATTTTCGAAAAATGAAATCAAAGCTGCTGTGTTTACGACACGAGCTTCTTGTTCTTTCTGTCTCATGGGGCACAGTAGCCGATTGCATAGAGCGCTTGGCTTGTAACGCGGAGAGTACGGGTTCGAACCTCCTTCCTGGAGACGTTTAATGTGTCAGGGTCTTGAGCAAGTCCTTCACTCACAAATGCTTAGCGCCATCGATTAATGCTTAGTCATTAGATAGTGGCGCTTAATAAATGCAGAAATATTAATAATTTCTGTCTCTATTTCATAATCCCTTGAAGACCATTCTTGTATTGTCAGGTGGGAAGCACTTTTGAGGAGCCTCACTTTAAGTGGCGCTGTATAAATGTGCGCTCACGATTACAATTAGGACTAGTTGAGTTCCACTTGAACTTCTATTTAAGTATATATATGTATGTGTGTATACATGTAGGTTACAGTGTCTAATTTAAGCAGACATTCCTTTGGCGGATGTAAGGGAAGAAAGAAGAGAGAGGGCGAGAGGCAAGAAGACAGATGAAGATGTAGAAAGAGACACAATGAGGGAGAGTGATAGTAGAGCAAGACGAGGAGACAGAAAGAGAGGGAGGATGGAGAGAGACAAATAAGGAGAGTAAGAGAGAGAAAAGAAGACAGACAGACGGATAGACAGACAGATAGATGATAGATGATGGAGAGAGAGAGAGAGACAGACAGAGAGAGACAGAGAGAGGCAGACAGAGAGAAAAAGGGAAGAGATTGTGTAACGGACAGAGAGAGGGGGAAGGAAGGAACGTAGGACGGTAAAGAGGGAGGGAGGGAGGGAGAAGAGGGGAAAGGTGTAATGGAGATCTGGGATACCCTAAGCTTCCTCTTCCCTACCTTAGTATGAAGGGGAGAAGTTACGGACGTAGAGTGGGTATTTATGAGGTGTTTAGGGGTAATCCGATGCTGGATGAAACGCCGGTAAGGGGTCGAGGCAATAAATCGTCGCTGTCGTCGTTTTTAATCGGGTGGAAAAGATCCAGGTGGTGGACTGCGCCCGATAGCAAAATCCTCGGGAGTTTTCTTGCTGTTTCGTTGTCAGTCGCAGACTGTTGTAAAGACTTCTGAGCGCTTAGTTTATTGCCTGCGCCGACGCCAAGACCAGAGTTCACTGGCAGCAGAGACATTCAATTGCGCGTGTCTGATGGTTACGTGGAGTGACTGGCAACAGGCGGGTGGGTGGGAGTGCCGTAGTGGAAAGTGACCGCACTTCGCTCGTGCGTCTGGTGTTCGAATCCCGTGGTAGGCGTTTTTTGGAAGTTAGTCAGTTATTTCGGTCACGAATGAACGAAGAAAGAAAAGTATGGGATAGGAGATGTGATATCAATGATCGCAGTGGATAGGATAGAATTGGATTCGATAGGATTTCATTTGATCGAAGATGGATAACATTGGATGGCATTGGGTAGGATAAGATAGTATTGGATAGGATTGGAATGGATAGGAATGGGTTGAATAAGGTAGCATAGAATGACATGGCATATGATAGCGATGAACAGCAATGGAAAGAATAGGATTGGATTGGATAGCAAAGGAAATAATAGGCTAAAACCACTAGACTATGATTTGTTAGGATGGAATTTGATTTGATAGGTTAGGTTAGGATAGGATAGGTTAGGATAGGATTGGACATGATAGGATAGGACAGCCAAGGACTGAATCCGATGGGATGGGATAGGATATGACAGGACAGGACAGGACACTGTGAGCAGCATTACATGGCGTAGTATAGCACGGCCTAGAATGACGTCGGAATAACAGACTTGAGTCTAGTAGATTAAGGAGGATTCATTGCCGGAAGTTCATCGCCTTTGACTTCGTATTCTTAGATAAGCAGAACCGATTTTTCAACGGATCAACCACCAACTATGCAAAGTCCATCCTCTCTATCCCTCCATTCTCTCTTTCTTTCTTTCTCGTTCTCTCTCTCTGTCTCTCTCATTCTATATCTCCCTTTATCTGTCTCACAGTCTTTCTCTTTCTCTCTGTATCTTTCTCCAAATCTCACACTTTCTTTAGGCCTTTGTTTGTCTCGCCGTCTCGCTGTCTGTCTGTCTCTCTCTCTGTTCTCTATTTCTCTGTATTTCCCAATCTCCTGTCCCATTTTCATTCTCTATTTCTCTCTCTCTGTCTCCTTTCTCCTCTCTCTCTCTCTCTCTCTCTCTCTCTCTCTCTCTTTCTCTTTTTTTCTCTCTCTCACTCTCTCTCTCTTTCTGACAGGGTCCCTCAACCATCAACGGACTGCTATCGAAATAATAGTTGGACGAGAAGGTCTACCTGGAAGTTGCCTCAGTTGGATTAGGTTATAAGTTAACAACCGTCTTCACTAGAAGAGGATATTCTGGACTACACTACATTATACTATTTAGGCGCCTAGCAGTATTTAGCTGCCCTCACACTGAATTATAAATTTTATAATACTCCGGAATCCAAAGTTTGTATAGACCACTGATATAAAATGCTTATGTAATCGGTCCTACAGTTAGCAAGCTGTTTCAGTTGTAATGAAAATATTTCATGTCTACACCGCACCAACGTTCACATCTAAGAGTCACAACAACAGTTGATCTACACGCCAATCATATTAGGCCTTTTCTTTGCTAGCCTTGCCCAAGCCATCATCAGATTAAGGAGATTACTTTTATATCTATTCTAGAATACTTCCCACGTTGGTATGCTTGATTCACCGGCATCATAGCCCCTGGTAAAGACAGTTAGTTCTATGTCGTACGGCTTGGATAGTCTTTAGCTTTAGCTGTACGTGTTCCAAGGCAAGGAATTCTCTTTCTTTTGTCGTCTGTAGAATCACAATTTGCAGCTGACTTCGATGAACGATCGGCTCCTCCCGTTCTTCTTCACACCCTGAGCTCTTTTCCTTGACTTCGCAGCTTCGTTTGATTAACTGAATCTGATGACGACCCAGGTCTGTCACGGAAGTAACTGACAAACGTCGACCAACCACTACACAGGACACGCATTGTCTTTGACTCGAAGAATATCACAATCGAAAGTCACTTTCGACTATTATCTCGAAGTTTCACCGCTTCGACTGATCTTAACTCCGATTGTACATCGAACTACCGTTCATGCAGTTTTTTCTCGATTCGATCCGCAGTTCACTGATGAATTTTCGCGAGAGATCTTACGCCTTCGACGAATTCCACACGACTGGAGTAATTGCGTTCCGCTTTGTCGAGCATCACGAAAATCATCTGCTCCGGGCCAAACGACCAAGAGAAAACCGTTTATTCAAATTTCTTTAGCTGGTTCCCTACTGCCATGTTGCTTCCAGAACACAGTGACCTGTTTTATAATTAAATTGTCACTAAAGAGGTGTACTGTAGATGACCTCCAAATTTTCACCATCTGCTTTACAGTATACTGACCTAATTTTTTTTTTAAATTGAAGCTTAATCGGCACCGAACATTTAATACTTTGATAGAGAATGCATGTAAAATTTTACGTTTGTTACCTAAAATTGAAGATTTGCTGTATTTTTGTCAAACGCTTTCATTTTCGCGACCTAAGACGCCCGGTGATTTTTAATACCAATTGCATTCGTTATGTAACGCTACGAGCGTTGATACTGTATGTAAGTACGGCCTAGGTACCACTTCTAACCCAATGTAGGACATGACCTAATGCAAGCAAGCAAACACATCTAACGTAGACAAATGCGAATATAAAGGAGAATCGCTACAGCTACACGAATACATTAGATTAAGATTAGATTAGATTAGATTGAAGTAGACTGGATTAAAATCAGAGTTGACTAGAGTACTTGACACTAAATTCGAATGGATTAGATTATACCAGATAAGGACAGAGCAGACTAGATTATACTTTGCTTGACTATCAACATCGTCATCGTCGTCGTCGTCGTGATCATCAGTTCCTGGTACCAGCCATTTGACGGCGATGGGTGTAAATGAACAACAACTTCCATCCTTTTCGGTCATATGTCAAATCTAGTGCTTTTCTATCAGACACTTTTAAAAGCTAATCAACCGTCAACAGGTTTCTCGTTTGACTAGTGCAGTCCACACAGGACCAAGTTCAAGTGCTGTTATCAGGAGTCCACGGAACGATTAATGCCTCTTGATTTTTAGGGCGATCAGCAGAAAGCCAGTGAAGCCCATGTTCGATGCGAATACCCCTCACCCGTCCTGTGCTCAACCTCTGTCTATAAACCTTTACCCCTATCCCACGCCGTCACTGTTTGAGCAGTGCCGAATTATCCTCATTTCATAGTCTGATAGGAGATTATTGCGAGAGTATTAAGCCGAGCTTACAGGGGCTGTAACTGATAAATTGTTTCTTCCTCCTCCTCCTCTTCCTCCTGCTGCTGCTCCTCTTCCTCCTCCGCTTTCACCTTCTCTTCCTTTTCCTCTTTCTCCTCCTACTGGTACTTCTAGTCGTCTGAATTCTCTTATTTGTCCTCCTTTTCTTCCTCTGCTCCTCTTTCTTCTCCTGTTCTTCCTATTCTTTCTTCTTCTCCACCTCTTTCTTCTGCTGCCTGCTTCTCCTCTTCTTTCTCCTCCTTTTGTTCGGCTTCTGCTTCTTCTTCTTCTCCTCCTCCTTTTCTTCTTCCTCATACTCATCAACGTCTTGTTATCGTCATTTTGTTTCTATTCCTCCCACTTACTAGTAGTTTTCCATCTTCCTCTTCATCCTCTCTTCATTCTCTTTTCCCATCTCCGTCTTTTCCTCCTTCTCTTCTTCCTTCGCTTTTTCTTCATTCTCTTCTTCCTCTCCTCCTCCTTCTCCTCCTTTTCCTCTTCCTCCTGCTCTTTGTTGTCCTTCTAAATGCTTTCGCTGCAAGGGAAATGCTTTCTCTCGCCCATCCTTTCTGCGTTCCACTGGGGCCTCTTTCTATGTCCTTCTGTCTGTTTGTCTGTCTCTCTGTCCGTCTTTGTCCCTGTCTCTCGTTGTGTCTCTCTGGCTCTGTTTATCCGATTCTTTTTGTCTCGCTCTCTCCGTCTCTGATTGTCTGTCTCTCTCCGTCTGTTTGTCCCTCTCTCTGCCTCTGTTTCTTTCTGTGTCTGTCTCTTAGTCTCTGCCTATCTCTCTCTGTCCGTCTCAGTCCGTCTGTCACTGTCTGTCTGTCATTCATGGGACGCATCCATCAATTGCGAGAGATCTGTGTACAGCCTCAGGTGCTACAACATCTCTCTCGGTTCATCTCATCATCGATACGCTCTCAGTGACCGACGCACGCAAGACCATTCGCAACTCATTGGCACGAAAAACAAGTCATTGTAATGTAAATCAGCTTCATGCCCACTAACCGTGTCATTCATCCGACATGCCTGGCTTTACAAGGTAAGATGAGACAAGACAAATTAAGGTGACATAATATGACACAGCATAACATAACATGACATGACAATCATAAGATAGCATAATAAAACGTGACACAACATGACACAACATGACATGTCATAATATTGTGATAACATAACCTGACACAGCATGACAACATAGTATGACATGATATAATAATGAGATAACATGACAACATAAGATGACATGGCATAACAATGAGACAACATGACACAGCATGACTAACATAACATGACATGATAACAAGAGAACATAACATAGCATGACATGACACAATTATAAGATAGCATTCCATAGCACAACATCGCATAGCATGACATAACACTTAGCGTCAATGGAAATGTTCCTGCTTCTTCCTTCCCTCTCTTCTTCTCTGCCTCCATCCGTCTGTCGATCCCTGCGTAGACCCCTCCTTGCCTTCGTCACTCTATCCGTCTCTTTCTGCCTCCGTTTTCCCTCCATCCGTCTCCTCTCAATCGTTCCTCCCTCGCTGTCCTGTTGCTGGAGAAGTGCATTTGTGTCAATTAAGACCGTCCATTTGTGCATCTGTTTGGAAGTTGTGTGATCAACAAGGATCAGGAGAGAGTGTGGGCTACAGATGGCAAGAAAGAGGCGAATAAAGAGACAGACAGACAGAAATAATGAGGGAGACAGAGGGAATGACAGATGCAAAGAGATTGAGGCAGACACACAAAGATACACAGACCGTGTGTGAATGAGACAGTGAGCGAGTGAGTATTAACAGCAATGCTTTCTATTGAATTGCGCTGCATGATGTCGTATTGTATTGTATCGTATGTTATTGCACTGTATTGCATCGTAATCCGTTGCATTGTATTTTTGCGTTATGCTGCATTGCATTGCATTGCATTCTGGTATATTGCATTGTATTGCATTCTATTGTATTTTAAAGCATCTTATTGCATTATATTGCATTCTATTGTATTGCATTGCATTGTATTTTAAAGCATTTTATTGCATTGTATTGCATTCTGTTGTATTGCATTCTTTTGTATTGCATTGCATTGTATTTTAAAGCACTTTATTGCATTGTATTGCATTCTGCTGTATTGCATTCTATTGTATTGCATTGCATTGTATTTTAAAGCACTTTATTGCATTGTATTGCATTCTGCTGTATTGCATTCTATTGTATTGCATTGCATTGTATTTTAAAGCATTTTATTGCATTGTATTGCATTCTGTTGTATTGCATTCTATTGTATTGCATTGCATTGTATTTTAAAGCATTTTATTGCATTGTATTGCATTCTGCTGTATTGCATTGTATTGCATTCCTTTTAATTACCAGAACGGAATGCCTAATCTCGTTCTGGCCACAATATAATCTCCTATTACATACATATAATTCACCGTCATCAGACAAAACTGCTTAACAGCTTACATCGTGTCTGACTGCTGAAAAATCGCCAGATACGTCGACCTGAAGGGTTCGCTCTCTAGCGACCATTGACAGCGCTACACGCGACGATCAGTTCTAATGCAGCAGCCGGGTGCTGAGTCTGGCTGGATGGTTGCCCGTGAGGATGCTGCTGGAGCATATGTAGATCGCATTCCGTGGGGCTTCTAACACACTGACAATGCCAGAGTGAGCCGTGGCAACTGACAATACTCGTCCACTCTGACAGTTCGAGTTGTCAGACGACGACGTCAGACAACTTGTGATTATGACGATGATGATGACAACGACGGGTTGCTGCTCTCGTCATCGTTGTCTTGTTGAAACAACTTTGCTCTGCTTCATCATCATCGTGGTCGTCGGTGTAAGATGTAAGTTGCAATTAAATTACGTAAAAATTGTTTACATGACACACGGCTGAGTATGAAAGCTGTAAGTGAATTACATAAGCTACATTTGGTTACACGCACTTACTTAAATTATAAAAAAGATTGATTACAGATTACATGTTTGAGTATGTAAAATGTGATTGTATTATGTGAATTACAGTAAAATGCGTAAATTGTTTACAGATTACACGCGGCTGTGATTATACAAAAGATGATCTTTCTATTACACGGTTAAATATGTAATATGTAAGTACTGTAATAGAGTAATTTACGTAAAGAATACACGCGGCTGTATATGTAAGAAGTAAGATGCCGGTTGATACTTATATGCTGAGGCTGTGAAATTGAAGTCGCTACAAATTCGTGTCCATGACTACCTCGTAGTGCCGTGTAATGTAATTCCTAAAATGTAGGCGTAATCCTTAAAATATAAATTTTTAATATAATACATAGAACTGAACTGCTAAGATAGTACCTTCTAAGATACGGAACTTCTAGTTTCTCTTAAGAGGCGCTGCGCGAATTTCTTATAACAAAAATGAAACTTACATTTACAAAATAGGGAATTTCTAAAGCACGGATGCATAGGGCCTATGCATGTGTAAATGTGTGTATGTATATGTATCTGGCTTTTTATGTAGCGTCCTTTAATCACAAAGGCGGCGCTATATCTGCAGACATTGTTTTCATAAAGTATGATGTAATTGCTTTTCGCAGACATCAACATTTTTACGTTTCGCCCCCGTCTTTGGTTCATTTTTCTCACTAACTTTAATGAGACAGAACAGTTTTTAGAAAAACTGTACCTGTTACAAGCTCTGGGGTAAACGTCTGCGGCAGAGACTAAACCTTCTCTAAGGATATACTGATACGGTGAAACTTTTCTTATTTTGGGTCAGTGAAGTTCGCTGTACAACTGCGGCGTCGCTATGGATTAAATACCATTGTTCGATCGTGCTTGCCACACCAACTTGTGAAGATAATCGCTTGTAGTGTAGTCAGAGCAAAACTCGACTACTGTAATTCGCTGCTGTACCGCACTACGAAGTATAACATTGCCAAACTGAAACTCGTCCAGAACTCGTTGGCCCGACTGGTAAGAAAGCTTCGACTGGTAAGATAGCGACGACTGGTAAGATAGCGACGACTGATAAGATAGCTCCGACTGGTAAGATAACTCTCCATACACGCAAGATTCTCAACTGATCAGCCTGCTTACCCGTTGTCTTCCTTGCAGCACAAACCAGCCATCCCGATCTCCATGATCAGCTACACAAAACTGTTTGTCTCTCCCTGACATCAGAGACTAAAAGTCTGAATTCTCCCAATGAGGATTCAGCAATTCTGCACCAGCCATCTGCAATAGTCTCCATGTTTACATTACTCAGAACAATATCTCACTGGAAATGTTAGTAAAGCGATTTAATATCTATTTGTACCGTCTTGCTTTTGTTTTCTGTCCGCTGTGACCCACCCAGGGCTAAGATTCTTTGCTCAGTCGATGGAAATACAGCGTGTTAGCAAATGCATTACTTACTCACTTACTTACGCTGGTGTGGCATCTGTAGAAGGGACACTTCATTACGTCGATTATCGCTCGTTCAAGTTTTTTTAGGACTTTCTATATTAATCGATTAAATTTTATAGTTTCGTTCAAGTTTTTTTAGGACTTTCTATATTAATCGATTAAATTTTATAGTTTCGTTCAAGTTTTTTAGGACTTTCTATATTAATCGATTAAATTTTATAGTTTCGTTCAAGTTTTTTAGGACTTTCTATATTAATCGATTAAATTTTATAGTTTCGTTCAAGTTTTTTAGGACTTTCTATATTAATCGATTAAATTTTATAGTTTCGTTCAAGTTTTTTAGGACTTTCTATATTAATCGATTAAATTTTATAGTTTCGTTCAAGTTTTTTAGGACTTTCTATATTAATCGATTAAATTTTATAGTTTCGTTCAAGTTTTTTAGGACTTTCTATATTAATCGATTAAATTTTATACTGTAGTTTCGTTAAACGTTGCTTTCCTTGAGCTGATTCCTACATTGGACACTGGATGACTTACTGGAGCAACAGTTAACTTACAGAAATTGTCATAATTACTGTCTCAAGCCTCCCTGTCTGCCATTCCTCAGACTTTCCACTAAACGCTGAAGTCCAACCTATTTAAGAAGTCATACCTTGATCCAACCAATCCCCCATCTTCCCTTTTTTCTCAACCTAAACACAATCCCATTAACAGCTTCTCTGTCTCATCGTTGTCTGGGCTCCTGGCAACCAGGTTTTGGTCTTCTTACGGTATCACGGGACTATCCCTCTGACTTGACGCACCATTCGTGAATAAGCTGGTGCCCTGCGCTTACTTTTGACTTTACACTTACGATTATTGCATTACATTGCAGTACATTATATGGCTTTACATTTTACATTACATTGTTCGAGATATGGAAACTCATCGAACCGCGCGATTGGTATAGAGAATGGTTGTGTCTGCGCTTCAGCCAAATTATCTTTCAACCACGTACCACGCCGCCGAAGACTGGTGTTGATAGAGCGTGTAATGAAACCACAATTACTCTAGCGCCTCTAAGCCTGCTGTTGACGGAGGCCTGTAGGAAATGGACGATTACTTCGAACTGATCTACTTCATTACAAAATCCATGTAGTTCCCTTGTCGCCATTCGAGTCGTTCTGCGCAGAAGCAAAAGTTCGATAAATTGGCGGCGATAAAACGAACTCAGGGGCGCTATAAAAATCGCATAAAACCTCAACGACTCCTGTTACTTTTTCTTTAAATCACGTGACTGTGACGGAATTAGATGAGGGATAAGAGAAAACGATAGGGTTTAAGGTGAAGAGATGGAATAAGATGAGATGAAAGAGCGGGGTAAAAGACGGCATGGAATGGGATAAGATGGTCGCCCTAGATTGGATAAGATTATATATATATATATATTATATATATATATATATATCAGATTAATCTATTGACACGTCGTGAGACTCGAGCAAAGAGCGTAGATATGACACTATATTCGCTGGGTAACTCGCCTGTGTGTGGGGGTCAAAAAAGCAAAACAGCCACGCCACCCAGCGGAAGGTATGATAAAACTCAGGGTCAGATTCAGAGCCACGTTCATTGGGCCCCTTTAAACACTACCCTTTAAGTAATACTTTAAATACTCGTTGATTGGGCCCACAAATTCGTCGATTGCAGCGCCAACCGGCCGGGGTGCTGTTTCATAAGGTAAGGGCCTTGAAACATTAGGATGCATTATGTGTCATACCTTTGTGTACTTTGACTCAGGTACGAAAGGCATTGCTTTCCTGGCTTCTTTGTATATCCTTGTTCCTAAATTTAGCGACAGTCTTATGACTTCCAAATGAACTGTCTGAAACCGCTGTCAGAACTTTCAAAGCTGAGTCGGAAAGGAAGGATTTAAACAGAAAATTAGACCGTAAACGGAAAGCATTTCGCCGTCTTGAAACGAAAGTTGATCTGCACGTGTGTCTGTGTCTGACTTCACATCGGAACTATTTCGGTTGCCCAGTGTTCATGTTTACTTTGGCAGAATCGTGTTAGGCCCGCCATTCTCAGAAAGTCTTATTATCATTATTATTGTTTTGTTGAAACGACTTTGCCTTTAATAGGCTTGTTACGGCATCACGTGAACAGTTACGTAGCGCATGAAGGAAACCTTCCATTATAAATGTGTGAATGTGTGTAACTGAGCTTATAATGAATGGGTAGTTTCTGCAGTAGCAGATAACAGTGGTTTAATGCGTGGCTAAGGAATTATATAGCGCCTTTGTGTAAGCTATCCGGACTTCTTTTTCGTCGCTGTTTTAGCAAATCAGCAAAGACCGCATACACGCCGACACAAACAAAAGACATATTCCCTAATGACATTTTTATGCTATGTCCTGTATTTATCTATAAAACTAGTTCTGCGCCTAAGCCCTGGTTAATTTTTGCACGTTTTCAATAACTGTAGGCATCGAGGCTAAAGTGGGCCCTTATTTTTAATATGTATCTCATAATTCATTTCGCAACAGACAAGAGAACGTGAATTCATCAAATAGCTCTCTCTGTCTCTATCTATATATGTGTGTCTGTGTATGTGTGTGTGTGATCGCATTTCATAAGTTTTAGTAATAACACGAATAAATTTGTATAAATGGTATGAAGGCTTATAGGTATACTTACGCTGTGTATATATATTCATATTGTTCTGTTGTTCTACTAAAGAAACCATTTATTTTTAAATGGTTTCTGTGGCAGAGAAATTAATTCTTTCCAAAGTTACTTCTCTGCGATAGACGCAGTTGCTTTCTCCGGATGTTGCAGTGGCTTATAGTTTCTCGAGTAGAGAAACTGGTTCCTCGGTTCGAGAAGGCGGTTTCTTCAATAGAGAAATTAATTTCTGTAGCAGATAAATTGGTTTCTCTGCTACAGAAATAACCGTCTGCGAATTCACTTCTCGATGACTTGTGACTTCCAGTTTCTTCATCCGTCGGATGTTACAGTGACGTGTGATTGCTATTGTCTCTAGTAGAGAAATTAGTTCCTCTCTTGGAGACGGTGATTTCTCCATCAGGGAAAATTACTTTCTCTAACAGAGAAAATAATTTCTGTAGCAGAGAAATTACTTTCTCTTACAGGAAAGACTTCCATTGTTTTCATTGCATATCTGGCGATCGAGACAAGAGCGAAGACCTGCAATCCGGACCAAATTTCTAGCTAACCAATCTTTGAACAACACCCGCAGGAAATGTTCCTCCTGCGGGTCCACGATGATCATACTTATAATTACCTTCTCAGCATTTGTGATGTTGATTGTTATTATTATTATTATCATTATTATTATTATTATTATTATTAAAATGTTGGCCTCGTCGTTGTCGTTCTCAACATCATCATTATCACCACCATCACCATCATCATTGCAGATATGGTAAGCATCATAAGAGCAACTATAATGAAAGATGATAAATTGTCATATTTTGTAGAAAATTTTAAAGTACATTTGAAAGTTAAGAAGTGATGGCATAGTAACACAGAAAACCGTTTAATTTTCCTGATAGCCGAAGGAGTGGCCGAGTGCGATCCGCTGAAGCAATTCATGTGTGACGAACTGCAGTGTATTGAACCGGAACAGAAGTGCAACGGAGTGATGGAATGCAGAAGCGGAGTAGACGAAAGCATATCGGTTTGCGGTGAGTGCCACAGAACAACACGATGGTGATGGCGATTGCGACGACGACAACGACGATAATTATGATGAACATGAAGACGATGAAAATGACGACTGTTTTTTACCCGAGGTAGAAATGATCCCTCAGGAACAAAAAGCATAAGAGTGTAAAGTGATTGATCTCTGAAAAAAAGGCATCTTCTCTGAAAATGTGCCTCTGAATGCAATGACATTGTGGCGAAGGACACAGATGGAAAGGTTATTATTATTATTATTATTATTATTATTATTATTATTATTATTATTATTATTATTATTATTATTATTATTATTATTATTATTATATTATCCGTGCAATGATGCAATCGTAGCAGTAAATGTTAACGCGAACTTTATCAGTTTTTGCATTATTATTATTATTATGAGATGGATAATCTTCGTTGATGTTTATTATTATTATTATTATTATTATTATTATTATTATTATTATTAGTAGTAGTAGTAGTAGTAGTAGTAGTAGTAGTAGTAGTAGTAGTAGTAGTAGTATTTGGCATCGTCCGAATCACTTCTCCGTTGCCCCGGACACGGTTGTCATGACATTTCCCGGCAGCTCCTTCACCTTCGTCGTCAAGTCGTCAAAGTTCTTCGGAAACACCGACTGTTGTTCCGATGCTTCGTCTGGGTTTCCGTCACCCATATCATCCGGTGATTTCTTCTTCCGTCCTAGACGACCTTCGAGACCCGGATCTTCCTTCGGAACCTCTTTCTTCTGGATGCCATACTTATCACGAATGCCCTGCCGCGTGACCTCTCGCTCCTCTTCCATCTTGCGGTATTTATCTTTGCGTTTTTCCTCCGCCTCTCGTATCGCTTCAGCGATTTCTGGATCCTCCTCCTCATCTCCATCGCCCTTCTTCTCCTCCTTCTCTTCTTTGTCTCCACCCAGGACAGCTGAAGGCTGGTGAATGCTGGGAGGTCGAATGTCATCTGAGAACATCGGAGGCTTTAACGCCTTTGGAGTTATGTAACTATCGTCATCATCGCTTTCATCGTAGCCACCTTTTCCAGTGACAGGAAAAGAGCTAGCTTTTTTCATAACTGCGGGAGAGCGATCTGCATTTCTACCAGGAAGCACGTTCGCAACGTTAATGTAGTCTGGACAGTTTCGACGGTGTGGATCGGACGAACATCCAGCACCACCAACTCCCTCCTCTTCATCGCCGTCGTCGTCTGCTTCGAAAGCGCCTGCGTCGTGGGCTTCACTGACGCGAGCGTCGACGTCTCCTCGACCTCGACCCGCCGGCTGTCCTTCGACAGGCGGTGTGGCTCCTTGACCCAGAGGGTCGGTTGGGGCCCGTCGGCTGGGTCTCGACGACCAGTTCCAGGTTCTCTCCTTTTCTTTAATCTTGGCTTCAGGCACGGTGATTGTTCTCTGGAATTGCCAGTCTTCGCTTAAATCTGGCTCCAAGAATGTGCCATTAAAGGCAATCGTGTTAGATCGCTGGATGGTAATGGAGAGGCGTTGGAACAGGAAAGAAGTCTCCCTCTTGTCTCCCGATACTTGGGTTAAATGGCGTCCGATTTTCTTGATGAGGCTAAAGCCTTCCTGATTTATGGGGCCTAGAGTCTCGAAGGCCAGAGGGACGAAGCAGTGTGTCGAGAGAATATCACTGTATTTTGAGTTCTTTCGTTCTGCTGCGATCTCAGCAGCAGCACCTGCGACCACGGCTGTTCTGGATCGATAAGAGACTGCCAGAGTATCGATTACTGTGGCGTCCCAGGTCAAGCATTTACCCCCTTCCCAAGGAATGAGGGTTGCTCCATCAGGTCGTCGGCCGTCGGACCTAACCAATCCTGCTGGTTCTTTAGTTGATGGAAAGCCAGCCTTCACGAGGGCGCGCCACACGATGTCATTGATACAGGCGTGTCTTGCTGTCCTCCCTGGGCCTAAAGGGCATGCTAGACCGTGCGAGCCGTCCGCAGTGACCAGAAACCCGCAGGGGCAAGCGTGAGGGGCGCACAAGTCTATCCCAAGTCTCAGTCCTGTTGCGATGCGTACAGCCTCATCGTCTAGCCTCAAGCCGCAGGCACTTATGGGCAGCGCCAAAAGCCAGTCGCCAGAGTGTGGTGAAGAAACTGCCTTAAATCTGGCTTCGTGGTATTCGGATGTTATTGAGGCTCTGAGGGTTGCCAGACTCTTTTGGATAAGTGGGCGGTCCCAAGTTGCCTGTTTATGGGATATTGGGGCCTCGGGATTGGGAGCATTTAATTCGGCTGACCAGCGGGTCCGGGCTTGGTCCAAAGGGCCATACGGGGACAGGTCGCAAGAGCTAAGAATGGAATCCTGTAATGACGTGGTGCCTGCGGCTGAAGCCAAGAAGGCGGGAATTATTATTATTATTATTTATTATTATTATTATTATTATTATTATTATTATTATTATTATTTTACCAGTGGTATATATGATCCCTCAGAATTTAAAAATTCTCCGGAGAATGAAAAATTCTGGGACGATGATGACGACAACGTTGATAACGACGACGATGATGACGCCAATGTTGACGACGAAGATGATGACGACGACGTTGATGATGACGACGATGATGATAAGGACGAGAACGACGACGATGATGATTATGATGATGATGCTGACTTTGATGATGATAACACGATGATGAAGCATTAATATGTATTTAGAATCTAAGTAATTTTTACGCTAGTCCGTGGCTTTAGGCGTATTCACTGCGACGTCTTAATCTGCGTAGTTTCTACATGAATTTTTTGCATTCGACATCATATGCCAACACTTTTTTATCAGACTACTGTATTTTATTCGTTTTTATTTGTGTAATACGTCTGCATTATAATTACATAGTTTCTGTAGGTTTATCTATACTGGCAACTGTATATAGGCTACAGAATTATTTATGAGGATGAAAGATGCAAAAAAATATTACAGATGTATCAAACACCCACACTAATGTGCACACATGCCTCCACACTCTTACACATTGGCACATATATATATATATATCTAATCGTATATATAGGCCTATATATATATATTCCCAGATACCGTCCGTTCATGTAAGCATGCACATGCAATTATACACATTTCCACACACCCTGTAAGAAAAAGTGCAGACGTGTTTATATCTTTTTGAGTGGTTTTTCCTAGAATAATGCGGATGAGTTTGCAGTAATTTGTGGAACATATTTGTGCAGCATTAATTTTAATAAGGCGTGTGCAACACGTAGTGCCGATTTTTAATGCAACACCACTGTGAATTAATTTTAGGCCTATAATTTTCCCGTAAAGAAGGCACAGATTTCTGCATGAAGGTGTGCTACAGATGTTTGAGTACATTGGAAACATCTGCGCCCCATTGGAAAATCCACTAGAAAACTCCTACTTCGAATTAGACGCCGATCGAAACTAGTGATATATGCTCGCTTTGTAGGTTAGAACGTCATGACGTAGGCCTAATGCAGGAATTGCAAATCTGCGATTTGTTTTCGGTCTTGCTTGCGATTTGCTGGCATTTGAATTGTGAAATTTAAGTGTAAAACGGAAACTTATAGTAAGTGCATAGTTTAACTCCAGTTTAAGATTTTGTTGAGTATAGTGTTTTTCTTCTTTTCATTTTAGATGCTTATAATAATTCTGCGTATAGTTTGAAACTGAGCATATCACCTGCTTCAAAATTACTCAAGGAATATGGAGGTTGATACACCAAAATACTCATGTCCTTCGAATACAAGGCACTCGTGGCAACACCTTCATACTATGCAGACCTGAATTTAGTGCAGATACCCGTAAATATCTCTTCAAACTTTGCACGCCTTCAAACTTTGCACGCCTTAGCTACATGTCCATGCCCGTAAAATTCTTCTCTAGCCGTATTACACTGGCCAACACATAATTTGTTGCCTCAAATGTTAGAACTGTTTCTGGGTATATTTGACCTGCTGATTCCAGAAAAGGCACCAGTTTTCTCCCAGCAGGTCTAGTTTTCGAGATATAGAACATTATGCCATATACCAGTCCTTGCCTCTGCTCGCCCATAAAACATAAGGCTATAGCTATAATTATGTAGTGCTCAATTTATTATGTGATACACTAAATAAACATAATAATACAAATACTTAAAAGAAAATGGTAGTACCTGAAACTGTACTTATATGATACCAAACAGAACAAGTTTGTTATAAAAATTTCAAGTCATTCGACACCGAAGAAGCTCCTTTTGTACGATTTCCGAGTGTGGCATCTGCCGGAACAATCGCGCATAATGTTCCAGCAATAGTCTGCCATCATGTGTGCATCCCATCTTCCTTGATATCGATTTTCCATTGTTTTGATGTCTTGGTGAAATCTTTCACCTTGCTCTTCGCTGAAGTCACCAAGATTCTCTGGAAAGCGATCTAAGTGACTGTGGAGATAATGGACTTTAATGCACATGTTGCAGCCAAGCTTGTTGAAATGAAGAAGCATATCCTCTACTAGTTGTGCATAATTGTCTGCCTTCTTGTTGCCAAGAAAATTTTTAGTTACAAGAACAAAGGAAGACCAGGCACAAGATTCGATTTCATTCATTGATGGTATGAAAAGTGGGTCATTCATAAGTTGCCTGATCTGTGGACCATGGAAGATTCCAGCCTTCAATTTTTCCATTGTAATTCCTGGTAACTTGTGTACTATGTATTCGAAGCATGAACCTTCTTTATTCAAAGCCCTGACAAATTGTTTCATCAGGCCTAGCTTTATATGTAGTGGTGGCAGTATGATCCTATCTCGTGCCACCAAAGATTCCTTGATTACATTTTGAGCTCCAACCACCATGTCTTTCCTCGAAGGCCAATCTTTTCTTGTCCAATGTTCATGCTTGGCTCTACTGTCCCAAAGACACAAAAAGCAGGGATACTTTGTGTAGCCACTTTGTTGACCAAGGAGGAAATTTACCATCTTCAAGTCTACACAAATTACCCATTGATGTTCTTTGTATTTTATCTTTTCCAGTACTAAAGAGATGGCATTGTACTCTTCTTTCATCCTGGTGGAGTGACCGATTGGAATAGAACCAAATTTGTTGCCGTTATTTAAAAGCACACATTTCAGACTACGTTTTGAACTGTCGATAAAAAGACGCCACTCATCTGGGCTGTAATCCGACAGACCAATTTTCTTCAATAAGTTGCTGATGTCATTACAGAATACTAGGTTGTTGTCTTCGGTAAAGAATGGCAGCAAATCCTTTTCTCTGTTTCTATAAATTGTAAGATATGCTGATTTTACATTATAAGGATGTAGGCATTATATGAATCAGCAAGAATTATAATTAGCCATAAATAAAGCTTATTATGACATTTTAGTTTTGCCAAAGACATCGTTTAAAGAGTGGACTGGGTTTTCTTTACAAAATCGACGATATCTCAGAAACTAGACCTGATGCACTCAATCCAATGACATTTTCTGAATCAGCGCCCAAAATTACCCCAAGAACAGGTCTAAAATCGAAGGCAACAAGAAAAAAATTTTTTTCTGTTGGCCAGTGTTATTAATACCCGAAACCAAGTGCCTTGTATCTTAGCTGAAACCCCATCATTAGATGCATTTAAGACAGGAATGATTGAACTCTGTTTTAACACAGCTATTAATTAAACAGTTTAGTCAGTGCTTATCTGCAGTTAATTGAACTGCAGTTATAAGCCCTGCCTGTTAATAACAATCACTGTACATTTGTAGTTTTACTTTTTTCCTTTCTCATGGTTACGCTTGATATTACGATTGAAACTACTAATAAAATATAGACTATGTAGCCTTTTTACTCAAGCCAGACGGACCAAATAAGGAGGAGAAGATAGCAATTGACAAATCCTTCACTGCCAATTTTCCTCTTCACAGTAAGGTAACTAGCATTTAGCACTGTATATAGTTGGCTGCTTTTTCAGTGTTTATTTCTGGCATTTTCTACAGTTTCCTACTGTTTACTTACCTTAATTTTTGTGTTTTGCAAAAATTGGTAGGCGAGATTGCTCTGTTTAGTATGGGCTATATATTTAAAATGGAAGGATGAAATTTAACTTAATTTAAGAAATGTAAACGTATGCATGTCACTTTAGATCTCTTCTGTTTTATTTCCTAGGAGATATTCAATGATGCAGACGATCAAGAAATACTTTCATTTCAACAGCATGCATGTACTCTTTCATACAAAGCAGAAGCTAGTTTATTTATGAATCGATTTGTTAAATTTAGTAATACACTTAACCTGAGCTCTTCCTCAAGTCATGTATAAATTTGTTTAATATTTGAGTTATCATTATTTTAGCTTTTGTGTAATTTTGTTTCTTTGTTGACAGTGAGTTAGCGCTAGCAACTGTAAGGCCATAGATGGGATATGCATTATTATTGTGAACCTATTTTGAACTGGTTTCTCAGACTCAAGAGTACTCTGCTAGATCACGTGATGCCAAAAGTCTTATAATACCATGCAGAGAAACAGTCACTGGCTACTGTTTTTTTTCTGCTGCTGGCCAAAATCGTTGGAATGTGTTACCAACTCAGCTATTCTGCAGTGATATCCAGAACTTGATGTATGGAAAATTCGCATTTTAAGCTGTCGAGTTGTCTTCCGAATTGGTCGCCCTATTTATGTGAAGCTTGCTAGCAGACGCTTTTATAAGTACATCATGTTTTGCAGATGGCCTGATATTCGTTTTAATGTATTGTACGACTTCAGGAATGAATACCCCGAAGAAATGTAACTATTGTATGCTTTCATAGAAATGCTGTTAGCCATGTCAAATCAGGATTCCCGCTGATGTCTGGCGATTACTGCAAATTGCAGCAACTTCCAGTGAGCACAAGACATCATCTTCTAGTGATGACAATTAATTTTGGTTATTATGGTACTTGCATTAGCGAAGATTGGCCTTCCCATTATGATGCTTCCTCCAATGTTTTCATCCTGAGAGATCACATGTGCCCTGTGTAAAAATAATAATAATTAATAACAGTAGTAGTTATAGTAGCAGTAGTAGTAGTAGCAGCAGCAACAACAACAACAACAACAACAGCAGCACCAGTACTAATAATAATACACATACCCATACACATGTGAATTCTCTGATGCATGTGATATACACATCTGTGTGTTTGTGATTGCATTCGTATTGTACGCCTATAAGAAGAGGATCTTATAAGACGGTGACTCTCATGGGAGACCAAATCCCAAAATCTTTGGCTCCTAAAATTAAGAAAGTGGGAAAACGGGGGCAAAATGGACTCGGAAGCAAAAGCGAGATTACGCTGGACATTCAGACATGATAAACGAGAAGTTTCAAAAACACTGCTTTAGCTTATACAACGGATTATATATGTATGTATGTATGTATGTATGTATATATGCCTCTCATTTACTCTATAGCCATGGTTCGGCAATGCATATTGAATATATAGCTATATTGATTATAGTATGTGTATGTGAGTTGGATGATAATGTACAACGTATGTAATTCTACATATAGACATCGTTCCACCATGTTGTCCATGCATATATATATATATATATATATATATATATATATATATATATATATATATATATATATATATATATATATATATATATATATATATATATATATATATATATATATATATATATATATATATATATATATATATATATATATATATATATATATATATATATATTACTGCGTTTATTGATAGGCAAAAGTTACTGTTGCCTGCATGCCTGGGATTATAAATAATATAATCTGTGAAGCCATAGACTGATCGTGTATATATACATGCTCTCATATCCACATGAATTGTCTTTTCCTATATATATATATATATATATTATGGCAGGTTGTATATTACGTTTTATCTAATGATGTGTATATACTAAATTGTTATTTACTGTTCACTGAGAAGTTTGGTTACTTCATATAAAAAAAATTGTACATACATATAATTCAGTACTCAGTTTTCCTGCTCGTCGTCCCTATGACTCCTTGCAATCATGCAGTTCTGCGCTTCATCTGCCCGCTTGTTCTTCAGCTTCCTCCAATCTGTCCAGTAACAGACTTGATATCTTCAAAATTACACTATTTATCTTTTTCAGCTCGGGTCCAGTTTAAAGTTGCTGTCCTTGTATTCAAGTCGCTTCATGGTTTAGCATCACTCTCACTTAAAGTATCCCATATCCCACAAGTGAGACGTAGTTGAGGTACTCATCTCCTTTTCTAGGCCCTTGAGCCGGCAACGGACGAATCCCAATGTCGTAGACACGGGGCCAATGCATCGCAAGACTTGCCGTTTACTTCCGAGCTTATTCCGGTACCAAATTATACAAGCTTTGCTTGGTGATAGAGGCACAGTGTGCGCAAAAAAGCTTGCCCGGGGTCGTTACAAGGAGTCGAACCCGCAACCACATGATCATTAACCAAACGCGCTACCGATAGACCACCATGCCGCACTTATTTGCACCAGGACAAAGCTTAAGATCAGCCTCCTCTTGCCAACCGTTTGTCGCAACTCACCAAAAAAGACTTGTGATTTTCGTGCCTTTTCAAGTGCTGATCCTTGTTTATGGAATTCACTATCATCAGCTTTGACTCCTTTGAGGGACCATTCGCTTTCTCTTTTTTCATTTGCCAAAAACTGAAGACATCTTTTTAGCTACCCGCGCTTTTGAGGTGAATTCATAAATTAGCGCAGTTTATTGTTAATAATAATAATAATAATAATAATAATAATAATAATTATTATTATTATTATTATTATTATTATTATGCCAGCCAAATATATATTTTTCGTGCTGGTCCTTGCTTAAGTGTGCTGTTCTTGCCAATGCTCTATACCCTCAGTCCCTAGGCGACACCTATGTAATAAGTTTATGTATTTATCTGTTTGTTCAATACTGTATATGATACAATACACGCGTACATTAATATACGAGTATATTTAGGAGAGAAAGATCTGAGATAAGTGATGTACACTGAAGATCGCAAAGGATGCCAATTGTTTCTCTCCATTTGGGTTGCATCGAAGGCGCCATCTTACTTACTATCGACCCGTCACCCGAAACTAATAAAGCCACCGACCGCATCACACGACACGTCCGTGCCTCCACTCGTCCCTCCCTCGCTCTCTTTATTTGTCCCTACATTTGTCCCTCTATCAGTCCCTTCCTTCATGCATCCCTTCATTCATCCGCCCCTTCATCCATCCGTCCCTCAATCAATCCCTCTGCCTTTCAATCCATCCTTCCATCTTGCCCTCCATTTGTCCCTTCTTTCATTGGTTCATCCATCCATCCTTCCTTCATCCATCCCTTCTACCTTTCACCTCTCCATCCATCCATCCATAGGTTCCTCCATCCACCCATCCCATCCGCCCTTTAATCCAGCATACATCCGTCCATCCCTAAATTCCTCAATCCATCCGCCCTCCTGCAAGGTTCATGCACCCTTCCCTCCAACCGTCTGTCCCTTCCTCTATCTATATGTCTCAATCCGTCTGTTTTGATGGGATGTCCGGTGGAACAAGTACACCCGGAGCAGTTGAAAGTAACAGCCCTGCAGACACCGAGGGTCTTTAAGCCGCGGGTAACATAAAAATACGGCCCATATTTGTCCGACCTGTGAAAGACTGCAAATCGTCCGACACACATGATACATACCCTGGACGAGGTGTTATGCACCTAATACTGTCGCGAATTGGAAAGGAACAACACGAAACGTTGCTAACATCTATATAGGACCGGATTCCATGACTCGTATATTGAAAATGTCCATGACTAGTGTATACATTCAATTGTCCCTATTTCAAATAAATGAGTTTCCATCCTGCGTTTCAAGTTTTCTCCTCGTCTTTAGTCTGATTGCATAATTAGAAAGAACATGTTTCAATGGAGCAAGGTAAGGGTACAGATTATGCTATGTCTTTGCATGCCTCATTGAGTGTGAATGCATAACTAAAAGGTGCATTTATGTGAAGCAAGGATATGGAAAAGGTTATGTAATCTCTTTGTATATATCATTGAGTGTGAATGCATAATTGAAAAGAATGTGTTCATGTCCAGCAAACAAAGAGTAGGGGTTATGTTGTGGTATTGAGATACGATTACGTGTATCTCCTTATGCAATCTGTTCAGCATGAATTCATTATTGAAAAGAATTTTTCTGTGCAGCAAACGAAGGGTAAAGGTCATGCAATCTATTTGAATGCCTCATTAGTGTTATCTGTTCATATATATCATTCATCGTGAGTGCATATACTGAAAAGTATGACTTCATGTGCAGGAAGTGTGCCCCGGCTTAAGTTCATGCCATCTATAATCTTAATCTTTAGACTGGTTACGCGTGGCTTGATATAAACACTCCAACCTCGCACATAAAACTCTTCTAGATATATATGACTTTTATACTATAATGGTTCTATATATTCACAACATATAGACAGTTCTGTGCATTTTACGATTGACTTGTATTCATTCAGAGCATTTGTATAGCGCCCTATTAGATATATACCCAAAGGCGCTCCCAGCTCAGCCTCGGCGAAGAGAACACGCATACTTTATATTCGTAGATGACTTCTTAACAGTACATACACATACATATATAAGTGGAGAGTAGATGTAAATCCAATACAGTTAGTCGTTTGCAGTATATGTACATGTTTGTGTAATGATTTACCGGATATATATAGTACATATTAAATGTTAAATGCTGCAGATGATACATTATGTATAGAATATATAAGCATTACTGGTTGTATATGAGTTAGACATTGTAACAGATTATATATATATATCGTATATGGGTCTACGATATCTATATTACATAGAATATATTTGCAGGATATATATAGCGTGGGTAGATGGCTTGGGACTTCGAAGGAAGAGATTAGAGACAGAGACAGAGACAGACAGAGAGAGAAAGAGGAGAGAGAGAAGAGAGAGAGAGAATGAGAGAGAGAGAGAAAGAGAGAGAGAGAGAGGAGAGAGAGAGCGCGCGCGAATAGAAGACAGTGGACAGAGAGAGAAAGAGGAGAGAGAAGAGAGAGAGAGAATGAGAGAGATAGAGGGGAGAGAGAGAGAGAATAGAAGACAATGAGGCAAACGGAATGTGGTGTAGGCGTTGGGCCACGGACTACAAGGCCTGAGTGACGAATCCCTACCCAAATCGCTATTATTACCAAAAAGGCAAGCTGGAATAAGCAGACCAAAAATGGTTATGTCTCCCATCCAAAAGGCCCTATATAAAAGGGAGCTTAAAGCATGCAAGGGGAAACTCCGCCACTGCCGTACTCGGGCGGTGCCAGTCCCAAGCCTGGATAAAGAAGGAGGACGACGCTAATCATCTTCGTTATGACCTAGCGTCGTTAAATAGCAACTACGGCATGCAAGGGTAGTTCGTGCCTGGCTGTGCATTTGGTGTCGAATAAACGTTTACAACTACATCCGATGAGTTTCGTTTCTACTGCCGGCCGACAGGTCGGCCAGAGCTGGGCCGACGCAGGTGACATGTCGGTTAGGCAACTCCGACCTTACAGTACTGCAACCAGAACGACACTACAACCTAGGGTACTACAACCCTACGATACTACAACATGGTGGAGAAACGATATTACAACATGGTGGAGAAACGATATTACAACATGGTGGAGAAACGATATTACAACATGGTGGAGAAACGATATTACAACATGGTGGAGAAACAAAATTACGACATGGTGGAGAAACGATATTACAACATGGTGGAGAAACGATATTACGACATGGTGGAGAAACGATATTACAACATGGTGGAGAAACGATATTACGACATGGTGGAGAAACGAAATTACGACATGGTGGAGAAAGCCAGCGGTTCCTGTCTAGCATTACCGGTTTCCTCATCTTACAACGGTTTGAAGTTGACGGCACAAACTCTTTAATTCATCGTCGGACGGCGGCATCTGACTTCGCTTGCACCTCAAAAGTTACCGCTGTCTGGTCGAACATCGTCGCTGCCAGATTCCTTGCTATCAACAATGACACCAGACGCATCTTGCTTACGGCTAATCGTAATCGTAATTCCGAGATTTCTACAGCGCCCAACGAAAGCTGCGCCTCGGGGATCAGCTTATTCACAGGCGCTCAGTCAAAACAAAATCGATAGGCAGAAGGGTCCGGTTCCATGTCGGGATCCAAAAGTCAGGCGGAGAGACAGCGTGACAGTTCTGGGGGTGATGTTTGGAGTTGGAGAGGAGAGAGAGATAAGAGGAAGAAGGGGTGTCACGATAGGATCTGTGAAAGGGGAATGTTTTCAGTTTTGAGTGAAAGACCGAAGCAGAAATTGCAAGCGGTGGAGCATCGATGAGTTTGTATGATGGGTCAGATAAACTGTCGCAATTCTGAGGGGAGTTTATTCCAGAGTGGTGGGGCAGCTATGGCTATGGAGCGATTACCAAATTTTAAGTATGAGGTGACGGGAGGGCGGAGAAGTTTTAGGGCAGAAGAGGAGCGGGTTGAGCGAAACGGTTGTATTGTAAATAACTGACGAAGATAGATGGGTTGGGAAGATTGAATTGTGTTGTAGGTAAGTGATAGGACTTTGTACTCAATTTGTTCAGGTATTTTAAGCCAGTGTAGTGGTTTAAGAACAGGAGTTATGTGATGGTTTTGGAAATGTTGGAAATACGCCTACGATTCCTCGCTCAGCCGATGGACACATGGCGTGTCAACAAATGTCTTACTTACTTACTTACTTACTTATGGTGTTTGGGGGTTTTGGTGACAGCACGAGCAAGAGCATTCTGTATGGCTTGAAAGTGGCTTATTTGGGTGGAGCCTATGTTCAGGAATAGTGAATTGCAATATAGTCTAATTTGATGCAGTTTTAAAGTCAAGCATAGGGCGGATTCTGCGAATGTCACGGATATGCATAAAGAAAGAACGGGAGAGATGGGTAATGTGATCAAAGAAGCTAAGGTTTTGGTCGAAGATCACACCTAGGTTACGGACAGAAGAGTTAGTGTTAAAGATGTGTGTGCAGGCAGAGTCCAGGCTGAAAGAGATAGAGGAATCTGAAATTTTCTTGAGCTGGTCGCGTAGGCCTAAAAATATGAATTCGGTTTTAGATGGGTTCAAGCACAGGAGATTAGATGTCATCCATGAGGAGATCTGGGTAACCGTACGAAGAAGATGATCTGTGGAGTCGTTGAAACAGTTCGGAGAAAAAGAGATGAACAGTTGAATGTTATCAACATAGAGGTGATGATGCTTGCTTTTATAAGTGAACTGAGTGGAGTAGTGTAGAGGATAAACAGGAGAGGTTCAAGAACAGAGCCCTGTGGGACTCCATGAGTGAGAGGGCAAGATTGGGATGACGTTTCCGATATGTTGACGGAGAAAGAGCGGGAGGAGAGATAGGATTGTATCCAGGTTAGAGCAGTGTTAGTAAAACCGAACCACTTTGAAAGTCTTTGGAGGCTACGTATACTCGGTTACTTTCGTTTCTCTTCAAGCCATCCACTATATAATCAGCACGTCACTTCCTATCGCCATGCCGATGTAGACTGAAACATTTCGTATCTACGATCGCATAGCTCGCTTTCTAGTTTCCACGACCTTGTTTTCTGGGACGCCGAAGATTTACACTATAAGAATCACGATGCGTATTTCTCCTCACGGCATCAATAACACTATCGTGAATATTCTTCTCTATATACGCCATATGTCGATGGACATATGGCGTGTTAACAAATGCATTACTTACTTACTTACTTAGCGGTTGATTCAACCGCTGGAATCTCAGTGACTGAGAGCCACGAGTATGTCATTCGTTAACTTGGACAGAATTTTAACATAAGCTTAGTCGTAAGAATTGAACATTATGCTCGCCCCATTATTTTACTTTTCATCGTTAGAATATTCTCGGTTTATGTTTTTGGTATTTTCCACTCTTTGATCGTTTAGCGTTCAATATGTGTGTCATCATCAGCATCATCACTATTGTTTTTACCGTATGCTTACAACCTTATGATTCTGAGTCGTGCACAGCCGTGCCTATGACCTACAGGGTCAAGCTGGAATGCCGCGCGCACACACACACACACACACACACACACACACACACACACACACTGAGAGGTATACTTTGGTGCAAGGGCTGTATAAGACAGAATCCCCTGGACTGCATAGTTCCGCCTTTGTCCCCTACAGTGGAACGCAGACATCTGTAGGACAATAATTAGCGAACATAATTTGCGAAGGCTTAGTCACTAGTCATCTGTCGTTTTTGTGTCTACCGCTTAGTTATCCTTC